>JBAMJV010004099.1:0-169192 GCA_037951105.1 Echinarachnius parma
ATTCGGTCATGCCATTGTTATATGTGCGCGGGTCACGTAGCTAGCGCGGGTCACGTAGGGGTCACGCATAGCGTTGTGATACTCCGTGGAATCCGTGTACGAACTTCCTCACTGGGTGAATACACGTGTAGTGCACAATTAACCGTTGGACGATGGTTTATTAGTTTTAGCTCTATAACTCGACGAAAAAGAGATTTCAAGCCCTACTTTTTTCAGGCATGCTATTAAATGACATTTTCTTTCATATAAGACAATAATCTCGCAACTTTTGAAATTTGGCTTGCAAAAGAGGGCTATCCCTTTAATAGTTGTTAAATGTGAGAAGAAGAATTCTGAACCAATCGGCCCGGGTTCCAATAATATGCGTGATTGACTCTCGAATCAATCCATTTTCCCCGTGATCGTGATTTAGAGCGCAATAATGGATTTAGACGCCACGGACATTATCTAGAGAATTCATTTATTATACATACTTCCTAATTTTGATTATAGAGAAATAGTAAACCAAACAGATTCTAATCCTCTTTACTATAACAAAGATTGCGGTCGAGTCATAGTAAGAAGAATTAATCCGTATTCTCTATATATACATCCGCACAACGTATGCTCTGAATTGGGAATGTTGGGAGAAACTCCATTTGCATAACAATTATATAACGCTTGTGCACAATAGTTTAGTGGTACACAATCATGACAATCTAACTCCCTAATTTGGCTAATTATAACGTCCATGATATTTCATCGAAATATTTCACTGAGATTTGTATACTTATATTACGTTCAAGTCAGATACAGTGGAACCTCGATATGAAGAGCTCTAGATCCAAGCTGTTTATATTCTTTTGTTTTTCTACCCTGATATAACACGGTAGTTTTCATGGTCCCAAGGTTCCCGTTATAACGAGGTTCCACTGTGTAGATGAATATCATCATGTTTATTGTACCCGTACTCGATCGATGGGAGAGAAACTCTGATAATACAACGTGTAACACTTGATATTACTATATAAATTATGCGTTGTGTGGTACCTACTGAGATGTATTAACATTCACATTATAATATTGAACAACTAATCATGAAGTATGCTGAACCTTTCTTTTTTTAATTTTATTTTCTTACAGCGCATAGAGACACATGTGATATGCGCGTTATAAATACATTATTATTATTATATTGCAAACTAAAATGCATTACTTCAAACATGAAATTGAATAGATGAAATTAACTATGGTAAATTAAATTCCTCTTCTCATTCTTATTATCTCTCCCTGGTACAATACAAACATGTCAGAGGGGGGATTTTAGTCTGGACAGTTTTTTTTTAGAGGTGGGGCATAGCAAAATGAAGAAAATAATTGATAAAATGTTTAAAAATATACAAATCATATTTATGTCAAATAGTTTACAGGTATTGTATGTGTATACATTACGAATACAAATAAATGTACATCAACATGTGCACGTCAAGGAACCTTTGTTTAAGCTATGCTGATGGCAGTACATGTGTATGTATTATATATGGTTGAGTGCCACTGAAGCAATCGGCTGTACATGTTGTGTCAGTCAGATTCTCATGTGGTTGAAAGTGCAGATCACCATGCCAACAAGATACAACCGGAGTGCCTCATCAGTGTGGTCAAACTGATTGGGGGTGTGTGTGTGGGGGGGGGGGGGGGGGGGGGGGGGGGTTGTTGTTCCTGTCAAATAATAATTTTGTATTTATTTATTTGTTTTATTTATGTATTGATTTATTATCTATTTAATACTCAAAGTATTTGTTCATTTTGTAAAGGATGTCTCCTTTTATTTATTTTCCTATCCAATTATTGTTAAATTAGTTGTATAAATTATTTATTTAATACTCTATGTATTTCTTTATTTTGTAAATGATTTTCCGTTTTATTTGTTATTGTTCCGGTCATAATTTTGTATTTATTTATTTATTATTTATTTATTTAGTTTATTTATTCTCATTATTAATTTATAAATTATTATTCTTATTATTCATATTATTTTTAATTTGTATTATTTTTAATTTTAATTTTATTCATTTATTTATTTATTTATTTTATTATTATTATTATTATTATTATTATTATTATTATTATTTTTTTTTTTTTGCTGGGGGGGGGGGGGGGGGGGGGGTCTCACTCTATGTATCTCTTTAATTTGTAAAGGATTTCCCTTATCATTGTTTTTGTTTTTTTTATCAAATTACTGGGTTGGGTGAGGAAGGGGGTGTGGGGTGGGGGGGGGGGGGAGGGACACGTACCTCCCATGTTCCCCTGTAGCTACGCCACTGTACTACATGTATGCAAGTGGCCCCTGCCATTATTCCAGCTCATATGATTTGTTCATTCGCTCACATGTAAATATCTCTCCTCACTCTGTTATCTCGCACCAATGCAACTTGAAACTACAATACAGTGGAACCTCGTTATAAAGAGCTCTGATATAACAAACCCTTCTAATCATGTTAATTATCATTATTTTTTAGCTTGTCCCAGATCTTTATATTCTATTGTTTTTACCCAGATATAACAAGGTTATTCTCATGGTCCGAAAGACCTCGTAATAATGAGGTTCCACTGTTCTTGTATTTCTAATACAAATTATGCAATGTGTACTGTGTAGATTACTTTTATAGCTGTCTTCACAATCGCATTAATTATGTTGGCTAATTGATGTAATGTTTTTATTGTTATATATGTAAAATTTTCTGTTATTTTTTCAATGATGATTAAAATTAATGGTATCATTGAGTAATTGTCGAGGTCTGTAAAGTTGCAACAACAAAAAATAAAAATGCTGTACAGCTTAGAAGATGAAGATATATCATTGGAATTCCATAGATAACAAGAGTGAACAATAAAAAGCCCAGAAATACTTTCAAAATTAAATAATATTTGATATTTTTTATTGAACTTCACAATTAATTCTCCTTTGGTTCTAGAATTCTTTCATAGTGCAAACAAGTAAACAACTACCGTAAAACTCCGTGTATAAGACGCACTCGTGTATAAAACGCACCCCCAACTTTCTATTAAAAAAAAAAAAAAAATAAATAAAAAAAAAATAATAATAATAATTTTAAGAATATTTTTGCCATGAATATTCATATATTCGTGAGTAGCAATGCTCATTAAATATGCAAAATACTAAATTCATTAATAACTTTTTTGTTGAGAAAAATGTATAACCATTGTTTAGAAAATTGAATATTAAACGAGTGCTGCTACTCATGAATATCTGAATATTCAATTAGTAGCAGTGTTACTGATTAAAAACTTGCATTTTGTTTTGCTAACCACTATAATTTATGTAGGAAAAAGGTATATTTTGATAAATGTTCCCCCTTATATCTAGCTCTTGTCATGCCCTAGACCAGTTTAATATGCATTAAACATGACTACCGGGTGTCCCAAAAAAAAAATTCTAAATTTTTTTTTTTTTTTTTTTGTGGCTGTACCTGTGTATAAGACGCACCACCCACTTTGAAAATTTTCCGACGGAAAAAAAGTGCGTCTTATACACGGAGTTTTACGGTATCTATAAATATTTTGATACAGTACAAGGATAATTAAGCACTTATGTTCTTATGCTTCCTATGCTTCCTGTACATTTAATAAGATTTCAGTATGAAATGTGATGTATATATATTTGGACAAAATTCTATGTTAGAATACCGGTATGATCGATTAACAGTAACATACATGTATACATAAACATTAACACTGGAATGTGCACATAATTCATTACAGTTTTGTAAATATATGTAAATTCTTTTATGAAATGAAGCCCAAATAAATGCAAGAAGAGATAAACACCATTTTTGTAATTTTGAAGATATTGGTACCATCATATAACACATACATGTAATCTTGTTTTTTAAATGATACCTTACTTATTGGATATATCAAAGTATATTTCTTTAAAAATACCATTTGTAATATCACACATTTTCTTAATATACTTTCATTGTTTTTCAGCAGGTTTATGCACAATTATCTTTTTGTTTGCATTTAAAGGAGTAGTTCAGTTTTGGTATAGAGGGCGCTGCACAAAATACATTTTTTTGTGAGATAATGAAAAACTGAGTGTAAAATTTGAAAGAGCACAATTTTAATGGCATAATAAACTTTATTTGATCAAAATCAGTTCAGAAACGCCTGAAATATCAATTTTAGTTACTAAAGCTCAGCCTTACCAAAACTGTACTTCCCCTTTAAACCCTTCAAATGATTAACACTTTCAATAAAGATGGCTTCATGAAAACCCTTATATGCCTATCAGTCTACCCTTTTTCTAATATTCAACATAACTTTGTCAAAAAGAAAATATTACTTATTTCACTCACTGTCGTAAATATGCACTAAAATATGTTACAGCATTAGATTTGAAATATAAAATGCAAAGTGAATGAGTTAATAAATCAATTCCTTGTGACAAAGAAAAGTGAACTTTAAGCACAATAGACTGAAACTCTTATCAGTTAGGAGTTATATAGTATAGTGCAATACATGTTATCACTGTACTGCAGAGCTGCCAAGTTACATTTGAGCTTTTCAGTATTCTTGCACCCAAAAATCAGTACTTTGCTGAGAAAATCATTTGTTTGTTCTTCCGTATTTATTGCTAAGAAATCGTACTGCCATATTTACTATTACAAAATCGTACTAAATACAGAAAAATTGTACTACTTGCAGCTCTGGTTCTGTATGCAAACTACACGCATCTAGGCATATGCAATCGGTTTGTAACTTACAATCAATCCTTCATTCTTATTATCACACAGCAGCACAAATATTGAAGGCACTTAATAACAATGGCGGAAGACAAATTGTACCAACCTCAAATAAATAAATACATAAGGCGGCGCCTCTCTCTGATTCATTAGCCCTAGGCCACACGTCTACTAAATGTAGCTAAAGCTACAGAAGGGGGCCAGTCCTCTGGTTACTCGTGTGATTAACATTCCCTTCTCCATTCTATAAATGCTGAGCGCCTGGCTAGAAGGCAAAAGGTACCATTTTATGACCCGGTTTGGGTTCAAACCCGGGACCTCCTGTGCATGAGGTGGACAGTCATACTGCTAAGCCACCATGCTCGGTCATTTCGAAGTAAGGGGACACATTTATGTGAAATATCGTTACACATAAATGTGTCCCCTTACTTCGAAATGACCGAGCATGGTGGCTTAGCGGTAAGAGTGTCCACCTCATGCACATGAGGTCCCGGGTTTGAACACAAACTGGGTCATAAAATGGTACCTTCTACCTTCTAGCCAGGCGCTCAGCATTTATAGAATGGAGAAGGGAAAGTTAATCACACGAGTTACTAGAGGACTGGCCCCCTTCTGTACCTAGGGCTAATGAATCGGAGAGAGGCGCCGCCTTATGTGCCAAAATTTCATGTGTCAATTTGGCTACCTAAAAGAACAGTAAAAGAGGGAGCTCTGTCAACAGATTATAGCTTCTTCCTAAGCTCCAGCATGCTATGTCCAAACAAACAAAAAACCCAGCTGGAATAAGAGTTTACCTAGCACAGCTAACAATCTGACTTGTTAATGCCTACTAATTTGGAGTTCGCTCTCTGTTAAGCCATTGTATTCCTCATGTTTCGCTAATGTACAACCTGACTTGCTTGACATTTTGTTTCACACTGCTGCTAAGAAAAGGGTTTTCATGGGAACGTCCCCCATTCAAGGGTCTTTGTGGCTCAATGGTTGAGCACCGGTCTAGCAATCCGGAGGTCTCGAGTTTGATTCCCGGCAAAGCCTATTTTTCATTGCTCATTTAAATCATTTAATAATATTTCTGTTACAAACCATCTGAGTGACACGCATGATGGTTTGGAATCCACTCCACTGTGAAGCGTGTATTCTTAATTGTTTTTATGACATACCGCCCGACTTGCATGTTAGTTTAGAGTTCACTTTGCTGCTTTAGCTTCTGGACTTGTCATATTTCCGTGACATACCATCTGACACGCATGATGGTTTGGAGTCCACTCCACTGTGAAGCGTGTATTTGTCATAATTTCATTGACATACCGCCCGACTTGCATGTTAATAGTTTGGAGTTCCCTTTTCTGGCAAGCTGTAGTAATGGTCATGCTTCGTTGACATACATGACAGTTCAGATAAAGATCTGCTGCGAAGCTTGCACTGGACTCATCATATTAGGTGACATACCGCCCTGACTTGCATGACAAGTTTGTTTTTAGCTGCTGCAAAGCTGATCTGCTGTATTCGTCATATTTCAGTGACATACCGCCTGACTTGCATGATAGTTTGGAGCCCACTCTGAATCTGAGCCAGCGATGTCACAATATCTTCCAAGACATCCGCCTGTGGTAGAATTGTAAACAAAATTAAGACATTTATTAATACAATAAAATATTGGTCAGATCTGAGCATTGATAACTGTCAAAAGAGAATTTAAATGAAAGTCTCTTACAAGAAAATTTGTAATGACTGAATGCTTGGAATGAAAAATGGTCACAAAATTATTCAATATCAACAAATTGAAAACAAAGTTAGTGTTGAACATCAAATCGGTCAGATCTGAGCATTGATAACTGTCAAATGAGAATTTAAAAACAGCTATGAATGTTCAACCGAGGACGAATGGGGTAATGCTTATTATGAAACCAAAGAGATGCATTAGAAAAAGCATTATGTAACAAGCTTGATGGAACGTACCTTTCAAAATTCCTTCTAAAACAAACAGAAATAGCACTTCCCTGAATAATACAAAACAAAGGCCTACCACAGAGCTGCCAACCTTGATCAACAAAAAAACAGAATGAAATGGCCCAACAAACAGAATTTCAGAGAAAAACAGTATTTGATGAATTATCAAACCTTATTAATTAACCTTATTACCAGAAAAGCACAGAAATCACAAGTTCGCTCACAAATTGAACGATCAATTTGATTACATATTACAGTGTTTGAATGTTATTTATAAACGTTTAAAAACATTTTTGTTTAAATTAAACTAGATGGATCTTCGACTGCGCGCAGTCGAAAATGATGCCTCCGCCATTGCGTGATTTATATCAAGCCCCAAAAATCAACATGCACTGAATTAATTGTTCAACTCGATTTTAATAGTTAAAATTACAAGATACAAATACAATGAAGGTACCCAGGTTGATGGTTATTTATCAACTGGTTTATGAGATATTGCAATTAATAAAGTATTTTGGCATAACGAGTCATGTGACCTTGACCTTTGACCTTATGACCCCAAAATCTGATGGCTACAATGGCTTCCTATGATACATTCAGGTACCAAGTTTGATTGAAATATGAAATATGAGATTTTGCAATTACAAGCTAATTTAGCATATATATTGTGCACTGCGACCTTTACTAACCAGTTATTAGTCACCTCAAGATACATACATGTACCAAGTATGGTGCAAATCCATCAATCACTTCTTAAGATAACGCGATCAAAGCTCTATTTTTGCATATATAATGAGCCCTGTGACCTTTGACCTCATGACCCCAAAATCTAATCAGATCATTGCCACCCCAGGATACATGTATGAACAAGTTTGGTGAGAATCCGTCAATCGGTTCTTGAGATAACGAGAACGGGAAGTACGGACGGACAACCCGAAAAACATAAAAAAGGCATAAAAAAACATAACTAAATGTTAAAAATCGTACTGCAGTAATTACATTGAAAAATACGTAATGGTTGGTAGCTCTGCTACCATGGCACCATCTCTGAGACTGAAATCACAGAGAGCAAAGCTATGAAACGTGACGCAGGTCTCAATGATGCAGATGTTTCAGAACTTAAAGGGATAGTTGAGTTCTGGTAAGGAGAGTACAGTTTTGGTGAAACTGAATTTTAGTAACCAAAACCTGCATCATTACATTACAAACTAATAGTTATAACTAGAAAGGAACACAAAATTACAAATGACGTAGTAAAGATCATGTTATCATTCAAAAAGAGCCGTTAAAACGTGAGAGGGCGCTCTCTAAACACTCATCGGTTTCAACCATTTTGAATAAAATATTGTGCATGTGATGCTTTGAGGAAATAGTGATTTGATAGAGAAATAACCAACAACTATTTAAATACCTATTTTGTAACTTTTTGAAAAGAGGAAGCATTTTTTTCGAATTTTTAACGGCTGGTTCAAAATTCTCTAATAAACCTGGGGCCCCAGGTTTATTACAAATTGTTATATTTATGGATATTTCAGCCGTCTCTGAACCGATTTTGATCAAACAAAGATGATTTTATTATTTAAATATTATGCACTTTCAAATTTTACACTCAGTTTTTCATTACCTCACAAAAAAAATAAGTAGTCTAGCGCCCTCTCTACCAAAACTCAACTATCCCTTTAAGCATAATTAATCAAATAATACATTTTTGTCAAATATTTGAAATTGATTAACAAAAAACTTTGCGTGATCCCTCACACTTTCCTAACAAAAGTAGATGTAATCACCCTTGGGTTAGTGCAAGGTTTTTATAGCTTCTGACCATACAAGCAATGAAAAGGGTTTCCATTAAGGGTCTTTGTGGCTCGATGGTTGAGCACTGGCCTAGCAATCCAGAGGTCTCGGGTTCGATTCCCGGCGAGGCCTATTTTTCTTTGCTCATTTTAAAAATTATTTAATACAATTTTAAAACAAAGTCCTACCATGGTGCCGTCTCTGAGACTGAAGTCACTGCCCCACTGGATGTTGCCCAGGTTGGCCGAGAGCTCTGCCAGACAGCCGGCCATCAGGGGGAAAAGCGCCCTGGTCTGGGGGTGGTAGGTGGCCTCCACCTGAAGGAAGTCCCCGACCAGGGGCTGCTGCAATCGCTGGATCAGCTCTTCTTTCTGCTCCAACACACGCTGAAGGTGGCTGCTGAGCGTGTCTAGGCGCTTGATCTTGGCATCTGCATTGAGGAAGAAAAGAAACATTTCTTATTTGGTGAACAACTTCATATGAAAGATACTACATGTAAGTGCCCTTTTCAGCGACAAAATGAATCTGCATGTATTACATATATATGCCAGATTTTGTCTGGGGGTGGTAGGTGGCCTTGACCAGAAAGAAGTCCCCAACCAGGGGCTGCTGCAAGCGTTGGATCAGCTCTTCTTGCTGCTCCTAACACACGCTGGAGGTGGATGCTGAGGGCGTCCAGGCGCTTGATCTTGGTATCTGCATTTATTTTTTGTATTTTAGAGAAAAAAGCGAAACACCTGACCTGAAAGATGGAATAAATATGCATGTGAAACATATGGGCAACTCCAGCGTCACGGACATTACAAACAGACAGTATTTTCATGACTTTCCAACGCCACTACTAATTCATACATCTACCTAATGTCTAACTTTTATTTTGATTACAAAGCAATAGCCTGGTTAAGTATGCAAAAAAAGTTTCAAAACATTTATCCAAATAGTTACCGAGTAATTCTGCAAAATGTGCGCCGTCACGGACATTACATTTTTTGCATCCATATACATCTTTGCAAAAATCTGTGAGTTCTGAGACCTCACAAAGGTGATTTAGGTATTCAATTATAGACAAGGCAATGATGAATTGAATCCAAGTTGGATTTTGCGAAACGGGCCAGGTATATGTGATCTAGACAACAAAACGTTGCGTCACGGACATTACATTTATCAGCGTCACAGACATTACAGTTTGTCCGGAGGATTTGATTAATTAACAAATATACTTTAGAGCACTCAAAAGACTGAAATTTTAATCTGAAAAGGTACTTTAATTTATCAGTCATCAAATTTGGTGCCTTAAATAATAAAAATACCAGAAAATTTGGAAAATATAAAGATTTTCCTGAAATTTGCACAGGGTAGTCCCATGTGTGGAGTTTCATGTATGGTTTCCGTTTCTCCTATATGGAGACACCCGAGAATAAAAAAAATCTTGTGAACTGAAAGATATAATCATAGGATCATGTTTTATGGAAAAATAATCCAGAAAAAATCAACAGGATTTGAAATAGAGCCAATTGTTTTTTTTTAGTTCATGTCCACTTTATCGTGGAATTGCCCATATGCTAGATTTGGTTTCTTAAAGAAACAAAAATGGCAGAGTAATGAGCGAAAATGCAAAGTGATATTTGCTAACTCATTGCACTGACTTTGTACATCTAGTTATGACTATCCAGTATACCGTTGTAAATCTGAACGTTTCAATCATACTCGTTTTTAAAACACATTAGGTGATGTTATAGTTAGCTGAATACCGCTTAAATGACTGTAGGTTATGTCATTGGTTGTGTGTTTATAAGGTTTGCG
The DNA here is from genome assembly GCA_037951105.1 of Echinarachnius parma. Taxonomy (NCBI): domain Eukaryota; kingdom Metazoa; phylum Echinodermata; class Echinoidea; order Clypeasteroida; family Echinarachniidae; genus Echinarachnius; species Echinarachnius parma. The sequence continues at coordinate 10,293 of JBAMJV010004099.1, forward strand.
AGATGTAGAACACTTTAAATGTGTGTATAAAAGAGACTGGGAGAGAGAATACTCATTCTAGGGAAAACAGTGATAAAATCTTTGCCTGCACATTTACCAGAATTATTGTTTAATAAATGCTACTCCCTCGTTTTAGTTTTTGGCCTCAATAGAGACTTGTTGTGTTTTACTTTCAGAATTAGAAAATAGCAACTACAGACATGATCATTCCATTTTTTTCTCTGCAGGGAAATCATGTTTAGTTTAGTGGCCACTACAGGCAGGATAACTGCTACAGACCACTTAAATAGACATGCTGTCTGAATGTTTATAGGTCATGTATTAATACAATAACAATGAAGAGGTCTACAAACATAGACTAGTGGCCATGCAGTTTACTGCAGCCCAGAGAAGATTATCTCTACGATAGCACTAGGCCTGGGGGGAGGGGGGCAGTTAACTAGCATGGGATTGTTGCCAGAAGAGATAAAAGTGTCAACATCGGAACAGATGGTGACCAGTTGATTTCCACCGAGGTGGAAATCAAGCAAACTGAGTATTCTCCTAATGAGAAGAGACATGTGGAAAACTGAAACCAGTTCCATGGTTCTAAATTGGTAATACAAATACAATGAGGTAGGTGAGAACTGCTAGAGTTCCAAGTAGTTTTGAAGATTTTGACAATGTTACAAGATCCCTTTAACTTACCAAGTACTTCCAAGTGGGTAATGTCCCGTGTCTCCTTGTCCATGAGTCTGCATTCTATCTCAACGTTAATCTGTAATGACACATGAAGTCAGAAGCATAATTGTAAGTACATGAATGTGAAATCATCATCTAGGTAGTAGGTATGCACGAGCGAAAACCCTGAGAACACACTATACGAGCAGTAAACAAAATACACAGGGCCTCATAGCGAACTTTCCCCTGAAATGCCCAAAAGAGACCCTAAAAATAAAACAAAAATAGATAAAAAAGATAAATACAAAATAAAATAGATACGGTAAATAAAAAAATCAATTAAAGGATCCCCTCTAGGGATTAATTAATTATTGTGTGAATGCTATTAACAGGAAAAGAGCACCATAATTTGTTTCTACCTAATATGTAAACTATACAGCTTTCCCTGTCCTGGGTAACAAATAATTATCAATGTTATCACTCAGAATAATAATAATATACTTGATTTATATAGCGCCTAATATGATTGATAATCATCTCTAAGCGCTTTACAATGATAATATTACCCCCGGTCATAGGATACAATGCAAACCTCCAAAATCTCCACTCCCTGGGGAGCATTCCTTCCAAGCGGCTCATGGGCATTGAGAAGATCCTTCTTACATATAGGCTTTCACTTCCTACAGGGTCCCCATATGCACATACCACACAGCAATAACCAATAACCAAGTAAAACAATCATGCAAAATAATATATCGGAGCTCTATAATATAAAATGTCTCCACTGTACGTACCCTGTCCAGCTGCTTTCTCTTGTCCGAGATGTCCTCCAGCTGCTGAATCAGCCTCATAGACGCAGACTCTCTCTGCAAAGTGCCTGCTATATCATGCGTGTCATTTTCACAAGCCTACAGAAAAGTACAAATTGAGGACAAAGACATTGGTGAGATATGCTTTTACAGGTTGAAAAAATACATTCATTGAGGGATGATGGCGTTTTACTTTTAGTTTTAGTCTCAGAAATGGTAAAAATGCCCCCCCCCCCCCTTTATCCCCAATATATTTCTCTTAATTAATATGAACATCAGCTTCGCAAGATGGCATGCCTACTTATCAGTACTGCTGCTTATAGGTTAATATTTTCCCTGCCATACATGTACACTGATAGAAAAGCAATTAAATTCTTAATTTGTCCCTTTTGGATGAATGGTTTATTATTCCTTGGCCTTGCCCAATTTGTTTGACCTTTTACAGATTTTTCCTTTGTTTTTTTGTTTTTTTAATTAAAATGAAAACTAGCCAAAAGGAAAAAAACCCTAGTAGGCCGGGATGACAATGCATAGCTAGCATGTATTTGTTGACACGGCAAACAATTACTGAGCAACATAAATATGGACTAAACTAAGATGTTGCCAAATGAGGGATGTTCTAATTATAATTATATATTATTAATCATGATTATTAAATTCCATCATATTGACAACTGAAAGGGGTAGTTGAGTTTTGATATAGAGGGCACTACACAAAATAATTTTTTGTGAGATAATGAGAACAAATGAGTGTCAAATTTGAAAGAGCATACCATTTTAATGAGAGAATAAACTTCATTTGATCAAAATCGGTTCAGAAATGGCTGAAATATCCATAAACAAAACCATAAATAATTGTTCGATAATTTTGAACCAGCCGTTAAACAAAATTTTTAAATGCTTCCTCTTTTAAAAAATTTATGAGAGGTTTTTAAATAGTTGTTGATTATCTCTCTAAGGGCAAATTTTCCATAAATTCGGACGTACATTTCACACACTTCAATTAGGTACTAAAGAAGAAGTTAATGTAAATCATACGATTTTATGTGATCAATAGATTGCAAATGATGAGTAGAAAATAATAATATGACTTATTCAGATTTTACCACCATAATGACCTTGTACCGCTTAAAAAACACTGCATGGTCGGACGTACGCAGAGAAAATGATTTTTCTGACAAGAGGATTTCAACTGGAAAACTCTGTGAAGTTAATCATTTTTGGGGGCCAAATCATCTATTACCATTTTGCTTAGATTGTAAATGATGGGAAATATAAAAAAAATTGTAATATTTTCCCTTCGAAGTATGGAATATTTACGCTTTATTTTCGTGTCGGACGAATGTAAGACGTACAAGACTGCCGTGTCGGACGTACATGTGTTATACCAATGCAAGTCTACTTGCTGCTGAAATATTTGCTGTAAATAGACACTTTAAGTCATAGTTAGTAAATAATGTTGTCTTAAATGGTAGATATAAACATTTTATCACTGTACCATTAAATTATGGCAGTATAATCCAAATAAAAACACAAATAATCTTCACTAACATGAATATGCACTGATGGGACTACATGAACTAGATTTTATAATGTATATTTGAAGTTTAGGGTTGATTTTTCATCACAAAATGTATGTTTGTTGTTCTTTCCTACTAAGAAAATTGTTAAATGGCCTAAGTGAGTCAAAACAAAATAATAATTATACAACGTGGTCCACCTGAAGTATGTTTTTTTTACGATATATTTTATAATGACAGCATGATAGTGTGTAGTATTAGTATGTAAATAGCCATACAAAAATGTGACTAAGGAATGTCCAGCCATATGATGATGATTTGTTAGAATTAATTAAGAGATATTACATTTGAATACACTCTTTAATCATACAGATAAGATACAGTGTGAATTTAAACCGAAAACTCAATGAAGATCCTATAATATGCATATTGTACCTCTTCTGAAAGCTGAGAACATACTGAGCATGAAAAAGTTAATTTTGAAGCCCTAACACCGCCCAGAAAACAATTAAAAGCAAATGTAAACTCTTATTCTAAACCCTGATTTTCGCCGTTTGACGGCGATTTGGTGCAGAGAAATTTGATGACGTCACAGGTAGAATAGGCCCAAACCACGGCCGCCGACGGTAGAGCGGTACCCGTTGCCTCCCCCAACGATCCCCCAGTCCAGCGAGCGCGAGTTATGCTGCCCTGCTCAATCAATAGAACGCCGACCTTGTCAATATCATTTTTCTTGTTAGATTCGACCTGAAATCTGCAAAATCGGAGAATGGTGGAAATGTCTGAAGGAAGTGAAGATTTCAGGCATGGTTTTGAGGTGGAAATCGCGAGTTCGCCAGTATCGACAAAGTTGAATTCGAGTCGCAAAGTCGGGAAAAGGTACATGGCGTATGGTAGATCGACAAATCTATCACTTTCATGCCCTCTTTGACTTTGACATTATATTGTATTTTTCTCTGTCGGCATTCTAAGCCGACAGTGAAATATAACTATAATAATGTCAAAGAGGCCATGAAAGTGATAGATTTGTCGATCTGGCGTATGACTGCGGCAATTGTATAGCGAATTGCACCATGTCCATGCACAGTTTGTCGGGGAAGATGCTGGGGGAAAGGGCGCATTGAAACCCGCACTCCGTTGTCGGCACGCTGGCCCGCTAGCTGGCCGTGCCGTGCTCGTGAAGAGTATCCTACGAAACACATATGTAACGTACCCAAAATCAACTAAATCTTCGAAAATTGCTCAAATAATGGTCATGATTTCAAAGTAGTTTTTTTTACCTGTTCTGTGTAACTTCTTTGAAATCATGACCATAATTTGAGCAATGGTCGAAGATTTAGTTGATTTTGGGTACGTTACATTTGTGTTTTGTATGGTACTCTTCACGAGCGCGTCACGGGCAGCTAGCGGCATAGCGTGCCGACACCGTGCGGGTACAATAGTGAGCTAGCGCCAAAAATCTCCCAAATCCCGTCATCATTGTCGCTGTCTGATTAATCATTCCTGTCCTCTTCTTCATCTTCTTCGGAAAATCCATTGCGAAACTCAGTTCGAGAGTATTTTCCTCCATTTTCCTCGAAATAAAACTGTCCAGCTCGATCATACATTATCAAAAAGCAATACACAACGCCGTATAATGCACGCGCATTGCTTTGCTTGATCAGCTGATCGGCCGGGCCCGTTCTACCGATGACGTCACGATTTTCAGGCCGATCGTTGAGCGAATTTCAGTCTCGGAGACTGCTCACTTTTGCCCCATTTTCGAAGACTTTTTTAGTCAAATTTCAACATTTTTATCGCGGATTAAGTTAATATCCTTAGAAAAAATAAAATTTCCTTCACAAACATACCAAATGTTGCCAATTTGAAAGTCAACGAGGGTTCGGTTTAAGTGTTTTAGGCAGGCAAAAGTCCCCAAAACCCTATTCATTTCAATGCTGTGTCGGTCGTACATGGTCGGACGTACGCAAAAAGTGTACGTCCGACCACCCATTTTTTCCGTAATTAGTGATAATTGGAATTTTTTTTTTTACTCTCTGTGTAGAGGGGTTAGAACTTGCTTTGCATTGACATCCTGCCCTTTATTGGGTTCTTTGTCTTTTCGTGAAATTGAAAATAAGTGTTTTTCCGTGTCGGACGTACATGACAAAAATAGTCCTGATATTAATTAGCTACAAATCGTAATTAAAAGAGTATTTTTCTAATTTATGTGTGGTAATGGATTCAGAAAGTTATACTGTGTACATCTATCATGGTCAATTAATTATTCAGTCTATTTTAATTGAAATACATAAAAAGGTCAAATGGTGTACAGCAAAGAAAAATCAGCAACTTCAGTATGCCTTGATTTGGAAGGGTCTCTTGACCTTGACCTTAGTAAAAAAAATAATTAATGAATGGTTTTTGACAGTTCACATTATTATCTTCAAATTGATGTATTATTTGGACCAATATGATGATTTTGAAATTTTGGCCTACTGGTTGACATATTTATGGAATTGCCCTAATATAACTAAGTATTAGTTTGTAATGTAATTGTGCAGTTTTTGGTTACTAAAATTCAGTTTGACCAAAACTGTACCGGTACTGCTCGTAAACAAGACCGTCAGCCCGCCATTGTTTTATGTACAAAATGTACAGGGTACAGTCACTGCGCGCGATACAGTTTACCTTCTAGGTCTACAACGGCAGTGTTGGAGTCATACTTCTATGGGGTGCATCGCGCACGCAGAAATAGTTAGTCGGTACAGTACCGTACCGCCGCAGCATGCAGACGACGAACTATCAATCGCTGTACAGAACGCGCGCACATCCAGGCTCGTACGTCAATACTGTAATATTGCCAGTTTTATAGTAAATTTCAGTATCAATACAACGAATGGAGCCTCAGACATTTTACCATTTGGAACATTGAAGTCCATGCATAACAGAATTCGTAAGTATGAACCCAGATATGTAATTTAAAGTAAGGTATTGTTTGTTTTTATAAGTGTGTTTGCCGTTAAAGGCGTTAGCCTCACGGTATACACACTTCAGTATGCCAGGCGCCGTACGTTAGGTTAGTTACATGTATATCCCCCACAACAAATTTGAATTACATGTTACACCAATTAATACAAATTAAAATTAAAAGCAAAGCCAAAGCCATCAAAGTCAAACTCAAAGATGCATACGTATATATATATGTTCCCCATTTTCATTTGTGTACAGTTACTTTCAAAGTTCAAACTCAAGTTCACTATTTTTCATAGTAGATATTATTGTTAAAAAAGGGATAGTTGAGTTTTGTATAAAACTAAAACTATAGAAAAGAGAGTTGAAAGGAGGAACTTCGTCACAAAACTGCATTGTGGGGAAATTATGACGAAACAATAGGAATGTGCGTAAGGCGCGCACTTTACCAAGCGCACTGTACATTTTCTATGGCAAAGATGTCATAAGCGCGTACATGTATTTGTGATTTTGCGCACGATGAATTTGTAAACAATTTTTGCCCTTGGCTGAGACAGTGATCCGTGTATGAAGGGCGACTCTTCTGAAAATATTGAGCAATCATAAACAGCATTTAACACAAAATGTAACCTAAAAATTGGTCTTATTGATGGAGTAGAAAAGGGCAACACAAATTGAATACGCAAGATAAAGAGGTGGTGAATATTTCACCGCTCAATGTGATGTATTTTATTATTTAATTCCAGATCAATTTCAAAATACACAGCCTGTCATACTTTTGATGACGTTTTGTGATGTAGCTAAACTGCTTCTAATCGCATACCGTATTTGCTGGTGTATTAACCGCACCTTTTTTCAAAAAAAAAGAAGAAAAAAAGGGGGTGCGGTTAATACACGACCGTATTAACCACACTTTTTTTTAAATTTTTTTTTTAGGGGGTGCGGTTAATACACCAACAAATACGGTACATGCCTTAACCATCATGGCGGCTGAGTTTACACCCCCTGATACACCCCTGTAAGCAGTGAGTACAGTCCCTGGCTTATGTGTTGTAGTCGACCGATCGCCACTTACGCGCGGCGACGAGTTTTGAGGTGAGGTCATCATTGCAGCGATCAAAGACAAAGCCGGATTCTAACATGGACTACCGTAATAAATCATCAATTTGAGATCATTCTTTTTCAACAAATTAAATATCATGCAAGGTAAGGCTTATTGCAAGGTAGGTTGAAGGTTTAATTAATTTCTAGAACTGAAACAAATTAATAAATAATGAAAGGAAAGTTGATAAAACACCCCGTCGCAAAATCACCCAAACATTTCGAGCGACGTCGCGTCAGTTAAAGAGGTATTATAAATCATTCCAATTTGAGTTCATATTTTAACATCAAAAAGCTGACATATAAATGATAACAAATTAGTGTTTACGAATAACTGTTCAAAAAAAAAAAGTTTTAAAAAAAGCATTTTGGGGGAATTCCCAAAATCGATGTTTTAGAAAAAGGAAAGGTCACGGTAATTTGTGTGACGTCATAACAAGGAACACATTGGCTGGGCATGGACAGGGGCATACAGGGGTCACTTGTCAGAGGGGGCAATTTCCCGGTTTTGAGGCATATTTGCAGACACCATTTTCATAATTCCTTTTGATTATTTGTCTCCACAAATACAACAAATATCATTGCCAAATAAAGGCGCATCCTCACTCTTAAATCGCTTCGAGGAGACGATGAAATCTCCGATATGATTTTAGAATACACCCACTCAGCCCTCGCCCGGTCGTCCGGGCGGCCGCCCGCGCGCGGGCGCAGCCGGCCGCCAGCACAGGCAGCTGAGCTGGACTGCTGCTCCGGCACTCTGCAGCGGCTTCATCGATCGAATCTCATAAACCGGTCTGCAAAAATGCAGTGTTTCGCGCTCAAATTCATCTTTTTATACGGCAATAAAATGACAAGTATCGATACTTTGCTGGATTTATGAAACAATATTTACGGAAATATAGTTACACAATATTCAGTATTAGTATTACCTCAGTTTTTAGCAAAATATGACTTTTCCCGAAGTAAAACCAAGTAAAACATTCAAAACAAATCAAGCGCTTGTTAGTTGTTACGCGAGCTGCGATTGAACATAGCCGAAAATCAGATCGTTTGTGATCGTTGCCAATTTCTGGGCTGCGATATCATATAACGCGTAGTGTAGTCTACGCCGGCCCGTTTGCAAATTGGCAACAAACCTGCGCTAGGTTCAGTTCACCTGGTCCGAGCGAGTTAGGAGATTATCAGCTTTTTTTTGCCGTTTTTGCAGGTAATTGTTCTCGTATTTGTTTTAAAAGCCTTGCAAACATGTAAGTAAAATAAGAGAAAGTCTAGAATAGGTGCGATCGTGATAATCTTGCATTTTCGTTCCTTTTCGGCACTTTTTAAGAGTGCAACTTACAAACGGCTTGGCGCGCTAGCTAGCTACCTCTCTCGCAGCGCGGGGCCTGCCGAAACTCTGGCAGACCTTCTACTTCTAGTGCGTGTTCCGTACGGGTTTTTTTTTCGATGCACATGTTCAATTTGCGTTGATCAATTTGTCAAACAAGTCGATAATTTCGCTAAAAATAACCACTCATATGGTAGAATATGTACTTTTACACAAACATTGGGCAATTTTGTGGATTTTTTAACGGTATTTTAGGCTCAGGCGCGCGAATATTATTATGACCTCGCTTGCGCTAGTTGTGCTGACTCCTGGTTATGACGTCACGGGGTCATATGCATATCATTATCACGATTAGATCGGTTTACGTTTTTTGGTGACGAAGCGCTCTCAAACTGCTATGTTTGTCATGTTATTTCATCATCACTACAGATACATAATGGAATAGGAATGTTTTATACTAGAGAGTAAGAGTTTATCTTTCGAAAAATTGAAACAGTTTAACATTTCATTAATGTTTATAATACCTCTTTAACATACTGTCACTGTCAGTGTCACTGCACTGAATGATAATTTACATTCTACTTGATATTAAAATATGTTCACTTGGGCTTAAACTTTTATCAGATATATTTTCCTGATCTTTGACATTCTTGCCTTGTACTTGGGAGAAATTCTAGGTTGTCTTGACTGTGTGTACCATTGCCAACCGCAAATCAAATATTGCACATAATGCACACTGCACTGCACAGCCCGCACCTCCCAGCGGCAAAACGGTGCTCAAGTCACCCGGCGCTCCGGGCAAGTTTCCAGCTGCGTTCCGATGCAGGCAGCAGCAAGTCAACGTCAGAGTTACCTCGGCCTTGTATTTCATGATATAGATCTATAATACGTCATTAAGTTAGGCCTAATTACTTTAAATCTAATTAAGAACTCACATTTCTCAGATGTCCAGATTTTTCTGCGAAACGGATGATGCTTGCAGCAGCAGAAGTACTGTGAACATCCGAAGCCCATGGATTCATGCTGCCGTTCATTTTGAAAACAAGTCATTGCAAATGCAACTTGCGCATGCGCAGCTAGCGTACCATATTATTGTTGTTGTTATAGTTTGATGTAGCAATCAAAGCGGGTATAATTATACCAATCAAAGGCACCGATCTCTACGGTCTACCAGGTGACTTGTTGCCAATTGAAGTTCTCTTTTATGATTAATTTTCAACAAATTAAAAAACAATGGCACCGCTGTTTGTTTTCCCAATAACATAATTCTTATACTGTATACTAAAATGACTATAATCATTCATACAAAAATGTAAACACTATCTTTATTGTATACAAGTATGCATCTCGCACATGCATATTGTATTGAGAATTTATTGTGTTTTTTTTACAGCCGCGTTCAATCAATTTGATTATTTACGTCTAAGTAATATAAGCCAGCTTTTAAAGCTAGCGCGGAGGCGCTTAGACAGAAAATCCATCTCGTTATGTGAGGTCCTTTAATATTATGACGTCATACTATCCACCCCTGCCATACGCAGAGAACGCACGGGTAAGAAAAAAATTCATCAAAGAACCCTCGAAACATTGGCTGATTTTCGGACTTAGGTGGCGCTATCATAATGATCACTCACAGTGATCGCTGCATACACTGTACTAATTTTTAAGAAACCCTACAGTATGAGCAGATTAGGATCTATTCAATAGTTTGTTTTTTTAATTCTTATTAAAATATTGTAATGCTTCCTTCTTAAGTGGCTCTCTTCTAAAATATGTGATGTCACAACATTCAACTCAGTCAGTATAGCTACAGAAGGGGGGTGGGGGCGGCACTGTGGCGGGACAAAAATATCACGCCCCCCCCCCCCCCCCCCCCCCCCCGCCGCCGCATGATTATTTGACAAAAGCAATACAAACTATACGAGGTAGGTCTGTGAAAAAATAAAGACAAAATAAACTAACATAAGGTACGTGCCCACAATAGTTCACGTGTACCGACCGGCAACCCCCCCCCCCCCCCCCCCCCCCACCCAGTCCGACCATGCTACGCCACTGACAACTCTAATGGAATCAGTCAGCAAGGCACACTTGAAAATGTCACTTTTCATGAATAACTGGGTGCGGCTTATTATTCTGAAGGTTCGTTTTTCCGAAGTTTTGTTTATTCCGAACACACCGTATTCGTTTACCATTACCTGGGGTTCGTTTATCCGAATATCTGTTGTATCCGAAGGTTCGTTATTCCGAAGGTTCGTTTTTCCGAAAATGAAATAGGGTTCGTTAAAAATGAAATAAGGTTCGTTAATCCGCAAGCAATATGTGGCGTTGCCGGGGTGGGGTGGGGGGGGGGGGGGGGGGGGGGGGGTGGGGGGGGGGGGGAGCAGCGTTGCCGTCGAGTTATTATGGGGGCTGATCTTTTTGCCCACCCCCCTTGGTGACGAAAAATAAAGAAAACCGCACGTGTTATCTTAGACTAGATGTGCCCCCCCTGGTGGGAAATCTTGCCCCACCATTTTATGTATGAGATGGCTATTTTAGAAGCTAGTAATTGTTCATTTTCGGATTAACGAACCTCATTTCATTTTCGGATTAACGAACCTCAATTAATTTTCGGATTAACGAACCCCTTTCCACCTTTCGGACAAACGAACATTCGAAATATCGAACCCGATTTCATTTTCGGAGAATCGAACCTTCGGAATAACGGACCTTCGGAACAACGAACCTTCGGAATAACAAACCTCCGGAATAACGAGCTGTAACCCCAAAACCATCTTCCTTCTCATAGTAGGTGTGTTAAAACGTTGTTTGTACATGCATTATATTATAAATAACTCAGCTATACATAGGATAACAAAACGTAAACTATACTTTATATATCTAGGAAAATGTTTATGAAAATGTGATTATGAATAATAAGTTTGATAGCGGCTAATATGATGCAATATCATCCTCTAAGCGCTTTACACCATTATTACCCCGGTCGTGTAGGATAATGTGCAAACAATCACACATTGTGTGCACAATCTCCACTCCCTGGGGAGCATTCCTTCCAAGCGGCTCATGGAATGGGCATTGAGAAGATCCTTCACATAAACTTTTAAATTCAGTGGAGGCTCTGCATGGAGGGTTATTCTGTTGTGGAAACAGATATTGTGGCAAAGTGGCAATCTATATGCAGAAGGCTGCAATGTTCTATATAATTATATAGAGATCGATTTAAACATAACTTTTTAAAGCAAAATCATAACTCTTGGATCTGATGTATGTACCGAATTAGCTACAACGCGTTCATTGCTGGTTTTCTGTGACTAAATGCGCAAATCTGATTGGTTCAAGTAATTGGTTCTGACTTGCAATTGTTGTAACTTACAATCCATTGTATCTCTTTTTGCAACGGGGCCCGGCCAGAAAATATAACCACCTGTAATGGATGCACTTGTTTCCTCTATCGCATAAAATTGAAGCAACTCAACTGGACTTTAAACTAAATACTGATCTTCCTATAATCAAGGAGGTACTAGGCTTATATCCGTGCAGCTTGGAACTTCGCTCAGACAGCCAAGTGCCTGATAAATCTCCAGCCCGCTACTTAGTATATCCTCCTTGGTATAATTCGCCCATCCCACATTTTTGTTTTGGACACACAAAGAAATTAACGAGATACCATGCAAGTTTTGAAAACGGCCATATTTGGGAAAAACCACCTCAAATTCGGGCAAACAATGTCCTATTTGGGCAGAACCTTGTCATATACGGGCAAACCATGTTCAGTAATGTGGGCAAATCCATTTCATATTCGGGCAAAGACTGATGGCAAACCCATGTCATTCGGGCATGTCATATTCGGGCAACTTAATGATGTCTTTGCGGGCAAAATGGTATCAAGTATTCGGGCAAAATTGTTTTATTTTCGGACTAAACCATCATTACATATCATTTTCGGGTATCAAAGAGGCAAGGACATTTTTGTTTTGTTTGTTTGGTGCTTGTTTGTTATGGCCCGGTCAGATATCAACGGATAGCGGAAACGAATGCCCAACGAATAGAAAATTTGCGAAATGAAATTATCCGGTGATGAAAGTCGTATCCATTGCTTTATGTATATACAAAACATAATTAGAACAACGTACATCACCGGACAAGGAACGGACAAGAAACGCATACGAACGGAGACGAACGGATTAGATGGAAAATTTAGCTCTCCGTTTGACGTCCGTCTACGCAATCCGTTGATATGTGACCGGGCTATTAGGTATATTAGTCAGTATAGTGCAATGACATTATATGACATGCCTATACAATTATCATATTGACCTTCCGGCGGAAAAGATGTTTGTTATTGAACGAGTGTGGGCGAAGTTTTTGCGAGAGTTATATGGGCATCCTCAAATGTAAAACAATAAGTTCCTGTACTGTTTGATATGGAATACTTTATTTAGATACAAATCACAGTGATTTGTATTTAAATAATAAAAATGGGAATAATTTTACAGGAATGTCAAATATTGTTGATCATTGCGCTCAAATTAAAGGGATCAAGTAACATTGTCCAAATCCTAAAAAACTTACTTGAAACTCTAGCGGTTGTATCATACCTTGTTGTATTCGTATTACCAATACAATTATCATGGAATAGGTTTCGGTTTTTCGAATTTCCCTTTCGTTAAAAATTATTTATACGATTGAAGTGTTCAGATTTACAACTATCCACTGCATAGTCATAACCGTGTACAAGGTCAGTGCAATGAGTCAGTGAATATAATTTTGCATTTTCGCTCATTACTCGGCCATTTTTGCACACGTTATTCAGTGGACATATCATATCACAACAATAAACATTGTAACAACCATTCATCCCTTTTTGCACATTTCAATAAAGTGACTTTAGATAGGCTGGGACGCCATTGTTTGGTGATTATTATGCTATTATGGTGTCGTGTTAATTCTTAAAGCGTACAGTAATTATTTGTCGACCTGAAAACAATCGGCCATGTTAAATTTGCTTGACAAAAACATTATGTATCAAAATGATGACGGCTATAAAAGACACATAATCCTATTATTTTATTTTGATACAACATTATTATTATTCAGGCGTAATGTCAACTAATTATATCGTGCATAGCGCGTCATGATGCGAATGGCATGATAGGTAGTAGAACTCTGCTACCACATACGCATTTGTCGCAATCATAATAGAAATGTTCATGTATGAACACTGAACAGTTTATTGAATTAATTGAAAAACATATTTTTAAAAGGCAACAACAATTGATAAAACAATTATTCAATCACTGTTTTATAAATGCAGTACCGTTTGCCAAATTTAAATTTCACGGCGAACTTGAATGTATTGACGATTGTGCTCGAATATACTACGAGAGTAATTTTCGCGGTGTTGAGTACAGTACGCTCAGGTCTTCAAAGCTATTTATTTACTAGGCCTAATAATCAAGTATAAAAGTTAATTTATATAGATGTGTATCATTTATATTGATAAAGAAATCCTGTTGATTTCAAGTTGAAAAATCATCATATAGTTTAATACACAGCACGTCTAGACCTATACTATACATGTAGGCTACAATGTTTTATCCGACAGCGTTTTAATATCATGGTTTTGTCGTGCCCGCGATAGAATCCAGTAAATGAACATGGAGATTATCAATATACATTTTAAAATATTCAACAAAAATACATTTAGAAGCACAATGTTGATAATACATACATACATGCATAAAATAATGTGTGCATCTTATTTTGCTAAGCTGCCTTTTCCCAGCTTGGCGATTGTGCTCCAAAGAAGGGGGTCGCTATTATTACGCTAGTTTGGTGAGCACTATACACTGACGATCGAGGCATATGTTGTCGTATTCCCTAACGCTAATTTTAGACGAATAATTATTGGCACAATTGGCCACATGAAAGCTAATTTATGTATATAATTCCATGTGAAGGTAAAGAGGAAAAATAAAAACACAGACTTTATAAACAAAAATTATTGTGAAATAATGTTAGTCATATCACACGGATCTGCGGACCTCGAACTATATGACGCAGTGGAATTTCCTTACATGTTTATTGCGATGTAATAATAATGGGCATTCTCAAATATAAAAAAAGTCCCTTAATTCAATTCTTTTAGTATGAAAAACAACAATATTCGATAGTCAAAGCCAATGTTCTTTGCATTTATATACTATGATGCATAATTATGTATATACAATTTGGTAAACGGAATGTTATCATAAGGAAGTGTGTTGACGATTGGGCTCAAAATATTTAAAGGTGTGGTTCGTCATCGTTTGGGGCTGTGTGTGTGCGTGAGGAAACAAATGCTGATCGTGTTTGTAAAAGCTACATTTTGACAAATAATTGACAATCTTAAGTTAATTAATGGATACATATGATTTTTATCGATGTAAAACTTGTAAAAATAGAAGAAAAAACCCGATATGTTTCCATATGAAAACAACAAATTTTGTTCGGTATGTGCACGCGTATCGGTCTAATATCTGACAGCGAGATGACGCGGTATAAATCCGCGTTGATCAATGTTCATTGCGATGTATGTAAATCCTCAGATAATAACAGTGCTTTCTAATCATTTTAAACGAAATACAACAATATTTGATGTAAAATGTATTTGCAATCAGTATATTGATGATAAAATATATGTGTACCTTTTGCTAAGTTGAAATTCTATGGGGAAAGTGTGTTGACGATATGCTCAAAATTATGGGAGCGGCTCTTTAATTGGCAAGCGTCATTGTTTGGTGCGGTTGTGCACAGTACGGAAGGAGGAATACTAATGTATTCTTTCAGTTTAATGCTGTACATTTCTAGAAATTTGCCATCTAAAATAGTATATATGTATCTAAAAGCTTGTATCGATGTAAAAGTGAAGAAGAAAAAGGCATACATTATACTATTTTAAGTTTTTAAAAGAAAATCGCCTTTTATTTTGATATACTCGTAGGCAGGCTGTCGTACAAATTAATCTGACAGCGCGTCATGACGCGACAGATTCCCCGACGATGTTTATGCGATGTAATATAGAATTTCTCAAATATAAAAAGTTCCTTCTACTCATTTGATGTAAAAACGATAGTAATTGATAGAAAAATATATTTGCAATCACAATGTTGATACTAAAAAAATGAGTTTCATTAGTTACGCTGACATTTTCAGGGGAAAATGTGTCCGATTATGGTCATACGAGCGGCTCGTTACTGGATGTTGTTCGGTGTTAAACGCGAGGTCAAATGCTGTTGTGTTCCTAAAAGCAATTTTTGAGACGAATAATTGACTATCTAATTGTCAGTTTCTTTATAAAAATTATATACCGTTGCAAAGAGGAATAGTTAATCTAACTTTTGACATCAATTTTTAGTTGACTTACATGTGGTTTTATATGGTAAAAATGCATCTAAATGTGGGGTTTAAGGTATAAATTTAAGGGTCATAAATAATGCTATAAATGAAGCATAAAATCACCCGAAAGCAACAAACCAATATGATTATATGAAAGATCATTTCGTCCTCTTTCTAAATAGGTAAAGTTTGTTAGTTTTGTTCCACAATAATTGAAAGAATAGCATCGCAAAAGTAACTACTAACACATCAATATTTGCGACTGCCACCAAAGCTAATACACGTATTCCAACCGGGCAGCTGTGTGATTGGGGAAATACGGCACTCCTACCACGTCCGCAATAAGGATATATATAGGTGCCGTCACCCACGGAGCGCCAGTTTTCAATTTCGCGTTCTCGCTCCACTTACACAACTCAATCTCCCGCTCGTACAACTCAAATCCAACAATGGCTGATACTGAAGCTGCTGCCCCTGCTCCGGCTGCTGTCTCCAAGACACCCAAGGCGAAGAAGACACCGGCGAAGCCTCGTGCCAAGCCAGCTCATCCTAGCAACATCGACATGATCGTCGCTGCCATCACCTCGCTGAAGGAGCGCAACGGCTCCTCTGCTCAGGCGATCAAGAAGTACATCCAGCAGAACTACAGCGTCGATGTCGAGAGGCAAGGCAGCCAAATCAAGCGTGCCCTCAAGTCCGGCGTGGAGAAGGGAAAGCTGGTGCAGACCAAGGGCAAGGGTGCCAACGGATCCTTCAAGGTCAACGTGAAGTCTGCTGACGCCGACGCCAAGGCGAAGGCAAAGAAGGAGAAGGCCGCTGCCAAGAAGAAGTCGATCAAGGACAAGAAGGCCACGAAGAAAGAGAAGGTCAAGACCCCAACAAAGTCGGCCAAGTCGAAGAAAACGAAGAAGGCTAAGAAGTCTCCCGCCAAGAAGCCAGCTGCGAAGAAGGCCTCCAAGCCCAAGAGCCCCAAGCCGAAGAAGGCCGTGAAGGCAGCCAAGCCAAAGGCGAAGCCAGCCAAGAAGGGCGGCAAGAAGAAGGGCGTCAAGAAGTGAACATCGAGGTAGCTTGTTAGGGGGTTCCGGTTCAAACGTCACAACCGACCCGACCTTTCCCCAAACAACGGCTCTTCTAAGAGCCACCCACATATTCAAGAAAGAATCAAAGATTGTTACTCTTGTGCGTTTTTTAATTTTAATTTTTTTTTATTATGGATGATGTTTAGAAGTGTAGTTTGTTTTCTTCCTGGTTGCACAGCCACATCTAAGTAATGTGGGGGGGGGTAAACCGTTCATTTGTGCGAATGGGGTTTCCTTGTCCGATACCACTGGTTAAACCGTTTAGTCATGAGAGTACCTAGGCGTATGGTTTATGACCGCCGGTGGTACAACTCCGGTTTGCGGGAGGGGCGCACATACATTTGTGTTGAGGGGTGTGGGGGTACGTGGGTGCCGTAGGCTCCCTACGTATAATTATATAGCTACGCTTTTGCTGACAAAGTATAAAGTAACTTGAATTGTTGCCACTTCCAGACGTTTTGAGGGGTGGCTTATATTTTGTTGTATCCGTCAGACTCCCTCCAAATCGTATTTGAAATAATAATTTGTTTTGCGTGGTAGTGTAAACATAAAACATTTTGGGGGGAATGTGTTTCTCTATAATTACTGAATGAAATACTGATTATTTGGTCTTGCTAAAGTACAAAACATATCTAACTCTCGTCGTATGATATTTAAATAATGTTTTAAAAGAATTTCGACTATACATGCACTACAAAACAAAATGAATACACGTAATGATTTAAAGGGATAGTTAAAGTTCAGTTTTGGTATAGAGGGCGCTACACACGATTATTTGTTGTGAGATAATGAAAAAATGGGTGACAAATTTAAAAGAGCATACCATATTAATGACAGAATAAACTTTATTTGCCCAAAACCGGTTCAGAAATGGCTGAAATATCCATAAACAAAACCATTTGTAATAATTGTGGGGCCCCACAATTATTCGATAATTTTGAACCGGCCGTTAAATTTGTTTTTGTAATGCTTTCTCTTTTAAAAAATTGACAAAAGAGGTTTTTAAATTTTAAAATCTCTCTATATAATCAATATTTCAACAAAACATCAAATGCACAATATTTTATTTTAAATGGTTGAAACCAATGAGTTTTTAGAGAGCGCCCTCTTGAGTCCTGGTTCTGACGGATCTTTTTGAATGATAACAGGCATTTTTAATTTTCATTCCTTTCGAGCATGTTGGAGTCATGAATATTAGTTTGCAAATATGTAATTGTGCAGGTTTTGGTTACTAAAATTCAGTTTGACTAAAACTGTACTCTCTTTACCAAAATTCAACTATCCATCACTCATAGTTATGTAGTTTATTGCAACAATTATTATTATTTGTACATATAAACTATTATTTTGATTCAAATTATATTGATCAGATTAAAAATCAGATTAAAAGATCAGATTAAATCATTAGCGAATAATCATATTATTTTGTTTCAATTATAAAAGCAAAGTTGGTCACAATAAATTTGTAGTCAGACTCTCGATGATTGTGCAGATCGCAGATTATTTCAATTAACATGAATCACACATCCCTCATTCGAACACATGCAAGCGGAGTATAGCGGACGCGCACTTAAAGATAACAAGGAGCTTTTTAAGATGATGCTAGATATCAATTGTATAGTCTAGTAATTCACTCTTAGTATGTCACATTTCAATTTACATTTTATTCAACGTATCATACATTTATTTAAACTTGTTGGAATACTGAATGTATTATTAGGTGTGGCATGGGCGTCGATACTTACGTAATACCCATTCATCAGGGGGGGATGGATGAATGGATCATCCCCCCCTGATCAATGGGTATCAATGACAGATCGACGCCCGTGAGGTGTGGTAAAAATAAAAACATGGAATATAAATATTTGAAGTAAGAATGCAGAAATACGAAGACCGAGGCCAAAATCAGTCGAACCACTCATCATATTATACATTCGTTGTTGCTATGTCGTGATAAATTCGAGCAAGCGAACCGGTCAAAGTAAATTATTGAACATGATAAGTATCGAATTTTTGTTATTCAATTTGGTTCTGAAATGTATTATAGACTTTCATTGATATTAATCGCATCTACATGTAGTATTAACATCAGTGTCGTGAAGTTGATCAAATATATATGCATGCATTCATTGAACTTGTAGTTAAATAAATAAACGGCACAAACTAAAGTTCAAAAATGTATATTTTTGTTTGTAAGTTAGTATCGTTCTGTGTGTGGGTGAATTCAATCCCACGATCACTTTTACTAGCTTTTTATTTGTTCTCTACTATATATCACTTTTATTAGCTTTATATTTGTTTTCTACTATCGTATTGGTACCGCATTTCAATAGAATATCTACGTTTTTAATTTCACTTCAAATAAAACATACAATCATATACATTGTATGAAATGGCACGTAGTAAAACAATTTAATAACATGACATATAACAGTCAATGTCAATGAAAGGAGTATAAGGTGTATTTCAGACTATTATCGTATTAATGAACAAACAAAACAATTAATTGGCACTTCATCAACATCTTACGTTACAGGAGTATAGAGTGAATTTCAATATTCAAAGTAAAATCACAATTCCGTATACAAGTATTAATATAGGTATTACCAGCAGCAACGTAACTAAATACATAAACATTATTATTGTTATAATAATCATAATAATGATAATGATATACTCGATTTATATAGCGCCTAATAATTTCATATTTGTTTTATGAATAAAAACATGTGAAAACCTAACAAATTTGAACAAATATTCGATAAAATTCAAACGTATCTATATTGAAGGGGGATATCAATTCTCTAACTAACAGATGAATTATACAATAATCAATACTCAATTTTGTGCCAATTATAGGGACAATAAGTATTCAAAATATCAGCAATCATACATTAGCATCGGTATCATGAAAGATGTCACTTTGAATATATTATGCACACCGTAATGAAGATATGATTAATAGAAGGGGAAATATAATGTACAAAGGCAGAATTATATTGTAAATCTGTACAAAGGCAAGTTGAGTTATTATAATCTTGACAACGTAAGGTCTACATTATTTTATACAAATCAGGCGAAAAAAGGGGGAAGGGGGAGAACAAAAACTAGGCTTAATGCTTCCCGGCAATTAGTGCGCCATATAATTTTACCAAAACAGAAATACAAATAAATAAATACAATCATAAAGTGTGCCCCCTGGCCCCCTCAAAAATGTGCGTACCCTCAATCAGTCCGACCACGCTACGCCACTGGCCAGTTCGGATTCGAAATCAGACGTTGGTGCCATCTTGCGAACGTCATGTGTCAGTTGTCACAGTGCGAAATAAACACTGGCTCAGTGACTGTGTACAGTTGTGCAGAGCTATGGACATGGATATGATTATATCGATATGCAGAGCGAGCAAAGAAGTATAATTATAATTATGTAGTTCAAAATGACGATCCGCGGTGTATCATTCTGAACAGCGTCCTCTATAGCTCCACGCTTGACAATCTTTAAAGGAATCTAGTAACATTGTCAAAACTTACTTGGAATTCTAGCAGATTGTTATTGTAATCGTATTACCAATAAACGCATAGAACAGGTTTCAGTTTTTCGAATTTCCTTTTACGACTGAAGTATAAGGATTCTTAAAGGGATCTAGTAACTTTGTTGACATGTGCAAAAAGTGATGCAGGGTTCATGCAATATATATTGTTGTTATCTCATATGTCCACAGGGTATTGTGTGAAAATTTCAAGTCAAATGGACATTGTATGGCCAAGTAATGAGCGAAAATGCATAGTGAGATTCACTGACTCACTGCACTCACTTTGTACACGGTAAGAAAAACTCCGGGGCAGTTTTTCTTATCTGAATACTTCAATCGTACATATCTTTGTAACGAAAGGGAAATTTGAAAAACCGAAACCGGTCCCATGATTTTATTGTTAATACGAATACAACAAGGTATAAGGGAACCGCTAGAATTAAAATTGTATTTTGAGGATTTGGACAATGTTACTAAGTCCCTTTAAGGTGCCACGAACTAGTTGTCGACATCGATGCCCACTTTCTCAACTGGAAATTTCGTTATAACTGTGTACAAAGTCAGTGCATTGACTTAGTAAATATCACGTTGTTTTTGCTAGTTACTTGGCCATTCAATATCTATTTAACGTGACATTTCCACACATTACTCAGTGGCCATATCAGATCACAACAATACACATTTTATCAACCAATCATCACTTTTTGCACATGTCAACAAAGTTACTAGATCCCTTTAAGGTGCCACGAACTAGTTTTCGACATCGATGCCCACTTTCTCCGCAACACGCCTGAGGAGGTCTCCCTGGTTCTTTAGCTGAGAGGCTAGCTGGAGGAGACTGACAAAAAACACAACAATAATAAAAATCAATTGTCAAACAATAACCAAGTATTATTATATTAATTCAGAGATAAACTAACTAATAATATACAAATGTTGTAACAATGAAAACAAACAAAGAAAATATGGTTGCCCCGCCATTTAGCTATTTGGATGTCATGGGTTCGTATCCCGGTGAAACCTTATTTTCCTTGTTAATTTTTCATCCACTAACGGAGTATGATGGACAATTATTAACTTTTAAATGAAAGAGATTGTTATTTTTTCACGTTCTTTATTCTAAAACTCTTAATATAAGTACTACAAATTGGCACTATGCAGGCAAGACATAATACAATGTGGATTAAATGAGATGAGATATTTTCTGCAATGTATCATTAAGTTTCATTATTATAATGAAACTTAATGTATAGTTACCAAACTGATTACAAAGGGAGTATAGTAACTACATTGAATAATGGGGAAAATTACTGACATGGAATTAAATGTTCAAATTAATGTCTATAAATTACCATTCACGCTGAGTCGACAGCTCAACCAAAACGTCACTTTGTTCCTTATCGGACCGAGATTCGTCCAGAGGCTCTTCAGTGGAAATACGGAACAAGACACTCTTCATCTAGGAGAGGAACGTCGACAAAATACATGATTAGCTTTGATATATTATAGGTACGTGGTGTAGCGTTGTCGGACTGATCGGGGGGGGGGGGGGGGGGCGCCTTATGGAATTCTTTGTTTCGTCAAAGATCTTCCCCTTATCATGCTTATGTTTTTATTATTAAATTATTGCTCAATTATGCTAAATTATTCAATTTCAAGTTAAATATCAATTTTATTTTCGTTTCAAACAAAATATACATATTGAATAACAATCAATGAACAAAATAAGGCAATACATATCGGAAACTGAGGGATACACTAAAAAGCGATGCTTGTACAATAATCCCCCCGTACCGTTGTCGGCTGAATTAGCATTGAGTGTAGAGCGAGTACGGAGCGGCGTGGTCAGCCCATTGAAGTACATGTATACTACTTCAATGGGTCAGCCAATCAGCGCGCTTGTTCACTCGAGCAAGGAGACGTTCACGTTCTTCACTGCGAACTGCAAATAGTTCTCGACGGTAGCCAGAGTACGGGTACGGTCACAGCTGACTGCTTCCCCCCTATCTACTCAGCAATTCCGTAGCATTTGCGAAAACCCCCTACTGATAGGTACAAGGTAACCTCTTGTAGTAATCACGTGTAAAATACATTGGTTGGATATGTGAATTATGATAATAATACTAATTATAATAATAATAATAATTTTATATATAGAGCATAAACTTTGCCACAAATTATCTAAGCGCTTTACTTTGTTCTTATAATAATTAATTTAAAGATTACGGGATACATTAGTTTACTTGCCTATATATGCTGGCAATCTAGTGTTGACACTTGGCTAAGGTACAGCGAACATTATTTTGTAAAAATATATATAATGAAAACAACTCTTGGGTTCAGAGCGTTACATTACGTACGGATAGCGATTTATTTCAAAATCTTGGATATCGTTGTCACATACCTTTCTCATATGTCTCTGGAACTTCGTGTTCGGCCGGTTAACATGGGCTCCTCGGTAATAATACTTCTGGACTCTCAAAGGGAGCATGTTCTCCAGGCCCCGATAGCTCTCAACCTGTTTATACACACACAAACAAAATTACCATCAATTATGATTCCAGAATTTAAATTAGTACTGAATATTTATTAATCTGTAATGGTAGATGAATTAGAGACACACTTGCAAGTGAATGAACATGTATTATACGTACATCCAACTGGCACAATAAATATCATCCTGTAGACCTGTTACATGTACACAAACCATAAACAAAAATAGCACCAATCATGATACTGAACATAAGTTTTTATTACATATTTGAAAATCACATTAATCTGTAAACATATTGATGTCTTGAAATCAATTAACATATAAATCAGCAAATCAGTGGCGTAGCGTGGTCGAATAAATTAAATTGAGAAGTATGGTTATCTCCCTAATATGCACTGTTCATATTATAAATTACATGTCAATAAAAGGTCATCATCTTTATGTTAGTGTATTAGTTTATTGTAATTGCCTTCCAACTTTTTGCTTTTTGTATTGAGCGCTTTTTATTGCTTATATTCGTATGCGTCAACAGTTATGTCTCCGTCCACATCCAACAATCCTTTCTCTTCATGTTACCATCACGTATGTTACTTTTCATCTTTTCATTGTGCTATACACGTTGTTTTGTGTTGTGTCGTATTGTTTTGTTCTGCTCCTCGAAGTCTCTGTCGGCTCACCTTATATGTTTTTAGTAACTTTTACTGGAAGCAATTAAAACTGTAATGTACAATTTATTGTTATTTTTAAATTACGATTGTAAAGTATTATTCGAATTGTTTATGAATTATTATTCAATTGCTTTATTATTACTCGAGGGGTCCACAATCTACAAGCACTGCTTTTCAGTGGATCCCTCCATTTCCAAACATATCATTTATTGTATATGATTCTTATTTTCATTGTACATCTGTTTAATTATACCATAATGTAACCTTTGTTTTGTTTTGTACAATGATATGTATATTGATTTATGTTGGAAATGAAATAAACTAAACTAAACTGAAACTGAACTAATATTTTTTTTTTTTTGGGGGGGTAAATAAACTCGATGTATTTTTCAATGTTGTAAGGATTTCTCCTAGACGTTTGAATTATTGTATGCCATGTTATTGGGGGTACGTGCCCCCGATGACCCAGTGGTGTAGCGACGGGGGGGGGGGGGGGGGGGCACGTGCCCCCAATAATTTAAAGAAAAAAATGAAACATAAGGGGACATTTTTTTAAAAGAAAAAAACAATCATGACCTGAAGCTACGCTGCTGATGTTAAATTAAAAAAAATAAAAAAAGAACAAATGACTAATGCCATGAATGCACTAGCGTTAACAATACGAACACATGTCATTGCTATGAAATTTTATTTTTACAAACATCGTTTAGGATGTTACATCCCCATTCCCAATTTAGGTAACATCTTCCATTCCATTAGTTTTTATTACGAAAATGGTAGTGATAAGACAACTATATAAATATGAGACCCACCTGGATTTTAAAATTTTGAAGGGTAGCATTCTTTCGTATGCCATCAATGTCGCCGACTGCTATACCAACCTAAAAAGAAAAAGGAAGAAAACAATAATGATGATTAAAAAAAACATAATTCATTACGAAACAGTTCCCTAAGAATTTAATTATTTGGCCCAAGTTCATTCAATTTGTATTTGTGCATACGTAGTTAAATAATTATTTTATTTAAATTAATTATATGAAGAATAAAATAACCCTATCCCTACTCCCTCGCGGAGCTATCACATTTCTCTTGTACCTTGTTGCTAGGCTCATCATGCTTATGGTAACACAAGACTGAAACGGGTTTTTTTTATTTGTCGATTGTCTACCTAATAATGGAGATATGTATGATTTAATTGAAAAACACATTTCGATTGTAGTCGAAATCAACGAACAGTATGAGGTAATATAATCTGACATAGGCCCCCGTTGCAGAAAGGGATCATGTGTTCTAAATCCGCGAATCTGATTGGTTGAAACGGGCAAAGTATCTGACTTTCAATCAATTGTAACTTACAATAAATTGTATCTATTGCTGCAACAGGACCATTGATTGGTACACTTTTCACTATACAGTTGCCACTATATTGTATTACACATGCAGATCACGTTTCCAATAAAGAACGTGATCGAGTTTTGCTACTCACCGTCAGGTTGGCCAAGACCAGGGGCAGGGGGGAAATAGAAAACCTGCCTATTTTAGAGGTCACCTGTAGTGGCCACTTTTCTTGTTTCCCGAGAGCAGTTTATAGGTCGCGAGTACACCCACGTTTCACTGTATAACGCCCCGTTACCAAATGAAAGAGTTGCCGATACATTGATAACGTTGCTATGAATTTGCAAGTCAGATCGTGTGACTAAAATGCGCATATTATGTAATTGGTTCAAATGCGCGTATTATTTTGCCGATCGACTTGCAATATTACGTTTGGTCTGTTGGTTGCAACTTTACAATCGTTTGCAACTCTTTCTGCGGCGGGGCTCTGGTCGTGTTTTGCTACTCACCGTCAGGTTCGCCAAGACCAGTGGCATGAGGAAGAGGAAGACGCAGAAGACGACGTAGGTGAGACCCGTAAAGGGCTCGAGGTCGACATCGGGATCGAAGATGTCGCCCTTGTTGATCTCGCCGATCATCATGACGAAGGTCGTCACGAGCGAGAGGACCTCGGTGTTGAATCCGTACTGATTGAGAAAAGATTTAATTTTAAATTTTGATATAAATGTTTCTTTGGTGTAGATGTGTAATGTTGATAATAATAAATATATAGTAATAAATAAAATTGTGATGCAAAGCGCTAATGCAAATTAACATGTGCTATGTAGATTGAAATTATACAAACACTTGAAAAGCTATGATTGTTATTAGAACGCCTATCAATATTTATTGCAGCAATCATACCACATTTAAATATGATTTGGGAGGGGGTGCAGCCCCCAGTCCCCCTTTTATGGCCCCTCCCTCAATCACATACATTTTTCAAAACGAATATAAATGTAGACAACTCACTACTTTCTTCTGCAGTACCATCATGAAGGCAAATGCGAAGGCGGCGATGAAGACAGAGTAAACTATCATAGCCTGGAGGGAAAAAATGGGGAACATTGAAGTCATCCGCATAATCACTTGGAGCTTGCGCATATCTCTTGTGTACCTTCATATCAAATTCTTGTTGTTTTGCTGATAGTAACATATAAGAATGGATTTCATTCAATACTTCTACTTCTACTTGGGTACTCGACAGGGTCCATCAGTCAGGACGTAGAGTCGAGGGGAACCGGTGAGGTGTCCCGTTATTAATTGCTGATTGAGGCAACTGCTCCCGCAAAGACTCCTAATGATGTAGAAGCCAATACATTATTGGGGAGCGCATTCCATGCTGTGACAGTTCGTGGGAAGTAGGAGTTCTGGTAAAGCTGAGTTCCTATCATATTGTCCCTATCATATTGACACAATTCAGACGACCTTTACACTGATATTGACATTTGATTGAAGTCTCAAATATTACTTTCGGGAAAGAAAAAAAAAACTTTATGAAGTTCGCGGATCACTGTAATAAAAATATGTGAATTATTTATGTGGATTTATTTATAGTTTTGGTTTAGAGGGCGCTTCAAGAAAAAATTAATATGTGAGTTAATGATAAATAAAATGTTATATTTGTAAGAGCATGTGATTTTAAAGATAAAACAAACTTAATTTGATCAAAATTGGTTCAGAAGCAGCAGAAATATCAATAAAATTATCCGATTGGAATACATGACCCACATGTAAGAAAAAATATAATGCCTAAAGTTTGTCGAAAAAATACCTTATTTAAGAGTTGTTTTAAATATTTGTTAATGATCTCTCTATTGAATCAATATTTGAACAAAATATCACATTCACAATTTTCATGAGAAATAGTTTAAACCAATATGTTTTTGGAGAGCGCCCTCTTGTGTTTTAACGGCTGTATTTTTTAATGAAAACAGACTCCTGACTCTTGACTCCCGCAGTTCGTAAGTTTGTGTTCCTTTTGAGCATGGTGGAGTTATAATTATTAGTTTGAAATGATATGGTGCAAGTTTCGGTTACTAACATTCAGTTTGA
Organism: Echinarachnius parma; assembly: GCA_037951105.1. Taxonomy (NCBI): domain Eukaryota; kingdom Metazoa; phylum Echinodermata; class Echinoidea; order Clypeasteroida; family Echinarachniidae; genus Echinarachnius; species Echinarachnius parma. The sequence goes on from JBAMJV010004099.1 coordinate 37,242, forward strand.
CCAGAACTGTACTATTCCTTTATTTTCTACAATCGATAACTAAAATGACGCATTTGAGTTAAAGGGGACCACCAGGCAAAGAAAAAAAACACATACGTAATTATATGTTTTGGTACCGTTTTGTGATATCAAATTGATATCCAACAATTTGAATGAATATGATTGATAACAAAATAGCAATACAATTCATCACCAACGACGAATGGCAGGAAAGGATTATTAGGATCGAAAGAAAACCAAAACACTATTTACAGTGGAACATGGTATACAATAGATGTCAACTTAAGTTTATACTTGCTTACATCACTAATTAACGACTATATTATGGTAAAGAAAAGCAAATCACTCACTACAAAATCAATCCATAGATAATATATTTTCACAAAAGGCAACTGAAATTAATCAAATTATGATTACCTTGATCAATGAGTACAGCGTAGAGAAAAACATCAGAACATAGACACCAAGATCCCGGAGCCTAGCAAGACAAATGAAAATTAACAAATATAAACAATGATATTACATAGTATAACACAATGAGGAATAAAAGATTGTTTAAAGGGATAGTTGAGTTTTGGTCGAACTGAATTTCAGTAACCGACACCTGCACTATTCCATTACAAACTAATAGTTACAGGGTTGCCAACTTTGAAGCAGAGGTGAGCGTGTGAGATTGAGACATTGCGAGGGAGCGGAGCGACCGAGCACGCGCTGGCCACCAGCGAGGGAGCGAAGCGACCGAGCGGGAGGAGGGTGTGGGAGGGGGGTGTCCCCCCTCCCACGGTAGGGAGATTTTGCAATTTTGAACTTGAAATCGTGCAATCTGATGCATACCTAATGAGGTAAAATAACATTTCATATACAGTCATTAAAGGGGAATTCCACCCCAGAAATGTGATGTTTGCTATAAAATGAAGTGAATATTAAGAATCATGATCGAAAATCTGAGCCAAAACGGTGGAGCAATAAAAAAGTTATGACAGGATGAACTCTGCTCCGATTTTTAGTATCGTTCGCAATTGCTATCGATCGTGACGTCACTTGCGAGCTGCAGCCATTTTGACTTCTACATGGAAATTTTACAAAATTTAAATTTTCTTAATAACAAAGCAAATTTATGAGCTTACAAATTCCAAAGAGGTTGGCCCATCGATATTCTTCTATGAATTCATGAAAACAAGCAGAGAAAAATTAATTTTTAGCAACGAAAATGAGAAATAAGTGTATTTTCATGTACTAAAGCCATGGCGAGTTGCTCGTCAATGATGTTGCATATGGCGGCAATTTTGAAACGATCGCTCATTACTACATGATGTTCAAATAGGTATAACTCCCGTGTTTCTTGTCTGATTTTGATAACATTTTCACCAATTATGCCTCTTATTCTGCTTATTCAAATAACGAATGGTTTTATCAGGACCGGAATACCCCTTTAAACACCCTAAGTCACTATGTTCTGCTTACCAAAATACAGGTAACATGTCTTGATCATAAATGTTTCTTCTAGCGCGGCGCGGCACGATCGTACTTCCGGATATATCGGAAGCATGCATGCCATAAATGGTTTCGACACCTACAGAGACGAGAGGCTGGCGCGCCCCGAGTGCGCCGGGCGACGTGTTCATCTAGCTAGGGTGCAATTTACGCAAATCCGGCTGGTGTACCGGGCCGGCCGTGTACGTTCACTGCCGGTTAGGCGGATTTTGCAGGGAAAACGCGCGTATTATCATTATTTTGCACGACATACGGAACGCCTGAACGTTAATATACGTATTTATATGCTTTTCTTTTGTTTTTCTCCAATATGCTTCTAAAGGCGTGTGATATTAAGAGATCAGCGTGAGAGCGGGAGAGAGGGGTGAAATGCGTGTGTCACACGCTCAATGCGTGAGACTTGGCAACCCTGTAGTTATAACTCCACCATGCTCGACAGATATACACAATTACAAACGACTAAAGGTGGTATCTCACCGGGCTGGAGACTAGTTGGCGACTAGTTGGCGACTTAGTCTCCGCTGGTCGCGGAGACGTCTCCTGGAGACTAGCCGGGTCTCCAGGGAGTCGCGGGAAAATTAAACATGTTCGATTTTTTTGGAGACTTTTTCAGTCTCCAGCAGGTCTCGGAGACGTCTCCGCGACGTCTCCGCGACGTCTCCGCGACGTCTCCGCGACGCCTCCATCAGTCGCGGAGACTAATTTTGTCCGCAACTGGGGAGACGTCGCCGCGACGTCGCCGCGACCTACTGGAGACCAAGGCGACTGAGAGGAGACGTTGCGGAGACGTCTCCGCGACACTTCTTGACGTTGCTTGAACCACTTTAGAGACCACGTGACTGAGTTCTTTATCATTTGGTACAGTTTGTTCCTGCTCCCATGGATACGTCGCGGAGACGTCTCCGAGACTTCGCCTTGGTGAGATTGCAAACCATTTTCGGGTCTCCCGAGTCGCCGCGACTACCGCGACTGATCAGTCGCGGCAGTCGCGGCGACGTCTCCGCCGGTGAGATACGCACTTAAGTAAAAAAAACCTGTTATCATTCAAAACTCAAGTGGGCGCTCTATAAAACTCATCGGTTTAAACCATTTTACATACAAAATTATGCATGTCATGCTTAGGTAAAATAATAATTAAATAGAGATATCATCAACAACTATTTTAAAACCTCTAATGAAATTTTTTGAAAGAAGTGTATAAGCATTTTATGCATTTTGTTAAGAGTCAAGATATCGTCTGGCTAGACGATATATAAATACAATATTTTGAAATCGAATTTTACAACTATGAAAGCATTTGAATGGGAATGATTCTCATTTCACATGTTGTATTCAATGAACTTTCAAATGGAATTAAAACAAACCAAAACCATTACAATTTTTTTTTCTCGGGAAGTACCAATACTCAAGTGTACCTTTAAACATTGTAATGCAGACGATGATATATATATGCGCAGAGGCAGTGGATAGGAGGACTGCATCCCCCACCCCCGAGAGCAATTTCGTCAATTCATCATCATCATCATCATCATCCTCATCATCCTCATCCTCCTCATCATCTTCATCATCTTCATCATCCTCATCATCCTCATCATCGTCATCATCATCATTATCATCATCGTCATCATGGTCATCATCGTCATCCTCATCCTCGTCGTCATCGTCGTCATCATTTTCATCCTCCTCCTCCTCCTCGTCGTCGTCATCATCATCACCATCATAATCTCCATGGTCATCGTCATCGTCATCATCACAATCTACATCATCATCACCATCACCATTACCATCATCATTATCATGGTAATCACCATCATCATCGTCGTCGCCATCATCGTACCTTTGCATGTATATGAGGAATTTCATCCACGCCAGGAAGAAGGCGACGATGCCGAAGGAGAAGTTGAGTCGACAAGGAACGTGGTCGACGGGGAGAGCGTACCACATCGCAGATAAGTACAGCACGAGGTCCAGCACGTTGCCCAATTCAAGGAAGTATCGCAAATGCTGTAACGAATGGGAAAAGAAACAATTAAAGGGAACCAACTCCCCAAAATAATATTCTTATAGATGAAAGGTAATAGTTTTATTAGTCCATCCCACCAACAAGTTCAGAAATATAGGTTTTCAAACAAATTATTGTGATTGAAAAACTCATCATCACATAAAGTACCTAGGGTTAGTGTTCATAGTTCTGCAGACGAAACCAATATTGTCTAGGTCGTACGTGTCTTCCGTGAATCTATTGTCTTCAAACGTATACGCGTTTATAGAATTGGCGCATTCGCAGACGTATGGCGCATACGGAACCATGATGCCATGTTGGTTCCGTAATTGTTGGTAATTAATTTGAATGGTAATTGATTTTAATGATAATGAATTACACAACCCTTTGCAAAGTGTAATTGGCACACATTAGGCTTCTTAGGCCGAAATTGAAGTTAGATCTTATTAAAATAATGACAAAAGTATGAAAATGGAAATTAAAGATACACTTGAGTATTGGTACTTCCCAAAATGCCCCTTGACACTAAGTTGATTGGTTTTATTTCCATTTGAAAGTTCCTTGAATAAAACATGTACAATAAGAATCATTCCCTTTCAAATGCTCTCATATTTGAAAAATTTGATTTCAAGATATTTTATTCATAAGTCTACCGGCCGGGGAACATTTTGACCTTTTAGAAAAATACCAAAAAAGCTTACAGACTACTTCGAAAAAAATCTAAAAAGGTTTTTAAATAGTTGTTGATGATATCTCTATTTAATCATTATTTCAACAAAACATCAAATGCACAATTGTGTATGAAAAAATGGCTAAAACCAATGAGTTTTTAGAGAGCGCCCTCTTGAGTTGTAACAGCTCTTTTTTTTAAATGATAAAAGGGTTTTTACTTAGTCGTTTGTAATTGTGTATACCTTTCGAGCATGGTGGAGTTATAATGATTGGTTTGTACCGTAATGATTCAGGTTTTGGTTACTAAAGTTAAGTTTGACCAATACTCAACTATCCCTTTAAAGTAAAAATTTAAAGAATCTAGCTGATGACAAAAGTTTTAAAATGAACGGGAAAATCTGTACTTACCAACTTGAGTACCTTCGTGAGGCTTGCAATTATATGACACGCTGAGTAGAACACGATGTATCCGTTGACCATGCGGATTCCCACACTCGATATTTTGTACACGTTATCCTGTTAAATATCATAAATAAGTATAATCATAATTAAAAGACTGAAAATGGTAACGGCTTGATTGTCATAATTATTCTATATCGATAATTACTATAATTACTGTTATTATTAGTATTATTATTTATTTGCAGGCATAACATAACGGTATACATTACAAGTCATAATTGATCATTATGCTTATCATGATCGTTATTAATTAGCATTATTAAAATTGTATAATTTTTAATTGTAATCATTATTATTATAATCATCATCGATTTTGATAATTTAGATTATTGATATTAGTGATAATGACAATTTAGCATTATCACTATGATCATTATAAAACAGTTACAGGCCTAATACTACTACATGTTCTGCTACTAATAATATATAAACATTATACTTTTGAAAATCAGCTTCTGCCTGAAATGTCCATCCCACCGATTTATAAATTAGAAATAATTAAATAGAAAATAATTAAATAAATAAAAAATACCCTCAATCAAATCTATATCATTATCTAATGATAACTTGTGCCTTTAGTCGAAAATGTTCATCAATAATATGTTTATAATTATATCGATAAAGTTATACAATATGTACATTATGAAATGCGATATAAATTAATTTGTATGTATACCTCTCCCAGGTAGATCATGGATCGGAGGCGCGTGTTGTTGGCAAGATCGATGGGACCCACACAAGTTTCTGCATCCGGGAAATGGAGAACGGCGTTGGCCGATGACGTCAGGAATATGAGGCATCCCAAGAAGATGAGATAGATGGCTACGCGCGGGTAGTAGAAGTAGCGCTCAAAACCTTTCCTATGATCAGAAAAAAGTATAAATCATATACCATTTAAATAATAATAATAATTCTACTACTAATAATAATAACACTACTACTACTACTACTACTACTACTACTACTACTACTACTACTACTACTACTACTACTACTACTACTACTACTACGTCTACTACTACTACTACTACTACTACTACTACTACTACTACTACTACTACTACTAATACTACTATTATTAATAATAATAATACACATAAATAACATTCATATTGCGAGTAATACAGTGTTTCAAAGCGCTATAACCCTTAGTCATCACAAAGATGACATTTTACAAGTTATATATAAAACAGAAAAGAGAGCGTGTGAGTTTAATTTTCCCTATGTAAAAAAGAATCATAATTAAAATAATATCATAATAACGTAAGACACTAAGAAAAGTAATAGTAATAATTATGATAAATATTGATTATAATAATAAAATGAATCACTGTGCCGGCCGCCCACAACTTAGGTAAATTTCCTTAATCCATCCATTAACATATATATATCCAAAGTTCACAGTGTTCTTCTTCAGTTCAAAATCCTTTTTATTTTATTCATACCAAATAACACAACCCGAACAAAAAACACACACAAAAACAAAACTAGCACCTGATATCGGCTTATAAACACAGTATGAAATGTAACGCAATATCAAAATTGTACAACGGGTGTACAACCATACACATCCACATACACGCGCACGTACGCACCAACTCGCACGAAAACACACTTACGCACCCGCAAACATACTAACACACACACACACACACACACACACGCAGGTACATGCATACATAACATGCATACATACATACATACATACATACATACATACATACATACATACATACATACACACATACACACACACACGCGCAAACACACACACACATTCATTTTGTTATAGGCCTACAATACGCACGTATATACTGTTTTATTAAAAGATGATTATTTTACCATTTTATGTCGAGTAGGCTCTGAGACAGACGGTGCGAGAGTAGCTCTTCTCTATTAGACTCGATCATTGTCTGAAAAATGTAAAGACACAGGCCATGAATACTTAATTGTTATCAATACCATGAATACTCTAGCAAGGTGTTATCATATTAATAAGTGTTTTTTTATGTATCCCTTGATATTGATTTTATCACTAAATTTCAGTTCGACCAAATTCAGTTCGTTTTCTTTTAGTTTTATTAAAGAGAAAGAAAAGTCAGGACATGATTTTCGTGCTCTTTAACAAAGACAACGCTGTACATGATGACGACTGAAGAAGAGATGTTCATAACATACCTTTGAGCTTTACACCATTCCACATTAACATCAGAATATATATGCATCAAAATAGGTAACACTATGCATCAAAATAAGTACCAATTTGGTTGCATAATTATTTTCATTATCGTTATTACCTACATAAATTATGTATTACGAATAAAAGGCATCTAAATGAAGAAGAACATTACTGTTTTGTAATTTTCTAAATTTCGTGGACTTCTTTGGGAAATTGGATAGCTCCTGGAGAACCACTTTAAACCAGGACGAGGTCAATACAGAATGCATGTTGTACAAAATAAAATTGTCCCAAATAGGATAACATCATCATAATAGAAACAAAATACAAACAAAAAAATTAAGAAAAATTACCTGAAGTGCGCAGTAACGTTCACCCTTATTATCTTTGTGTTCATGTGTTGGTCCGGGGTCCAAGTACTTGAAATCAAACGTTGTCTGTGGTTTTATTTGAGGGAATGAACAACATGAATTAGATATAACATCATAGTTAGAAATAAACATTATTGGTATGTAATTTTCCATCGGAACACAAAGTTCGTATTACGGACCTAAATAAGCCTATATGGGCCTAGGAAAACATAATAGTAAAATAGTGTATTTCATATTTTGCAATATTCTTTTGATTGTTTGCCATACTGCACCCTAAACATCTTTTACAAAGTGGAATTAGCGCATTATGAAATTTCAGGATTGTACGTAATGACGAACATATAAATGAGTGTATAATACTAACAGTGAAATTATGAATTAAATAGTTGACAAATAATACAAAACAATACAAACAAAAATGATATAAATCATAATTGTACGTAATATCACCTGATAGTCGGGATGAGAGGAGGGTAGTTCTGACGTCACAACGCACCGGTCCATTACCATCCGGGCTACATCCGGGAGTTTCTCGATGAGCGCCTTGATTGGTGAAACATTGTCCGCATTGCGACACGACATAGCAAGCTCCCACCTATGACGTACAGTTTGATTTGAAAATATAATTTAGAATAGATATTTCAATCGATCATAATTAATGTCTGAATAGTGTATAATAGTATATCTTTACATGTTGGTATTTGTTTTCTTTCTTCAAAGTAGAACAGAACATAAAGCACGGTCGACTGATGGAGGAGGGGGCGGGGGGGGGGGGGGGGCATGCTCTTTGAATGTTTACCATTATAATTATCTTCTTCGTAGCTACGCCAGTGTACGTGTGTCATATGTTTGGAGAGGGTGGGGGGGGGGGGGGGCAGCAGGGGCTATGGAGGTTCGGTTCATTGCATGATTAACAAAATAAACGCAAAAACAGTAAACAAAGCCGACACATGAAGGACGACACTATCACAAACAGACTGACCTATCGCTCTGAATGATAGCCGCCGCAATGGGTTCTGCCTCTTGCCGTATGGCCAGCTCCAGCGGGGTGAGCGAGTCCGAGTTCTTGTGTTTCAGGTCGGCGCCGCGCTCCAGCAACAATCGGGCTGCATCTGTCGACCCGTGGAGGCAGCAGATCTGGAGGGCTGTATTCTGTGTAAACAAAGAGTATAATGGATAGTATATAAGGTAATCCCCCACTTGGTCTGAACCCGCTTCGTCTAATATCCACTTCGTCTAATCCTACATGGTCTAAACCCATTTCGTCTACAACCACTTGGTCCATTAGCCGATTCGTCTCATAACCATTTGGGCTATACCCTTATTGTCTAATATCCACTTGGTCCAAACCCACTTAGTCTAATGCCATTTCGTCTAATCACCAGATTGTCTAATATTCGATTCGTCTAATATCACTTCGACTATTTACCAGTTCGTCTAATACCACTACGTCTAATACCCATTTGGGCTACACCCACTTCGGCTATATCCAGATGGACAGTTCATCACTTGGTCTAATCACCATTTCATCAACTTCCCTTTTGGTCTAATTGTCAGTTGGGCTAATCCCACTTGGGCTAATGTCCCACTTGGGCTAATGACCACATGGTCTAATGCCCTTTTAGTCTAATGACCATTTGGTCTAAAGGCCTAATGTTACGTTGGTGTAAAGTTTGATATGATTGTAATTCAGTGGCAGTAATAGTGTCATTTCAGCAGGGTTAGAGGTCCCAGCCCCCACCCGGTTCCGCGGCCCCTGTTCAAGAAGTGTCTTAACCCATGTTAGATCCTATGCACCCGTACGAAACTAGACAAGTTAAAATGACCACTAAATAACGAGTGCAATACAATTATAATTTGTGAAAGCATAATGTTACCCTATAATTTATAAATGTGTGTGAAATATTTTAATATTAACCTGTGAATCATGTTTGCTCCTCTCTGTAGTCGAATGAACCCTGCTAGCAGACATCGTTTTTTGTGCGTACCAAATGTTGATTATGAAACTTGTTTGATAAATTGTCTTTATTTAAGCATTAAAGCTTAAACAGTGGCAAGCTTAAAGGCGTAGTTTAGTTTTGGTAGAGGCTGCACATCACAATTTTTTTGTGAGATAATGAAAAACTGAGTGTCGAATTTGAGAGAACATGCAATTTCAATGGCAGAATAAACTTTATTTGGTCAAAATCGGTCCAGAAACGGCTGAAATATCAATAAATATATTTGATCTTATAATTATTTGGGGCCCAAATAATTAGATGATTTTTGGCAAAAAATAAAAAAAATGCTTACACTTTTTCAAAAATGTTCAAAAGCGTTTTTTAAATAGTTGTTGATGATCTATCTACTTAATCATTACTTCAATAGAACATCACATGTATGCATTATTTTGTATGAAAAATGGTTGAAACCAATGCCTTTTAAGAAAGCGCCCTCTTGTGTTTTAATGGCTCTTTTTTTTTAATGATAACAGGCTTTTTACTTAGTCGTTTGTAATTTTGTATACCTTTCGAGCATGGTGGAGTAATAACTATTAGTTTATAATGTTACTGTCCAGGTTTGGTTACTAAAGTTCAGCCTTACCAAAACTGTACTACCCCTTTAATATTGCCATTGGAAGATAGGTGACAAACTACTTGCCAAAGTATTTTCTTTTCTTTTTCTATTGAGACAGTTGTAGATATTTGTAAGACTATTGATGCCTTGAAATGCCGCGTGTGCTACTTGCGGGGAGGGGGGGGGGGGGGGGTATACCGCTTTGTTTTGACATACGATCGATATAAGATATCCGTAACGTCTTAGCTTTATTCATGCTATAAAGACAATTTAGTAATGTATAATGCGTAAACAAATAAAAGATTATTGAACCACCATATTTGCCAAGTAGGAGGATATGAAACTTTTAAGAAAAATCAGCTAATTCATCACAATTCACATCTTCACTTTCAATTTATGGGCCCCGTTGCAAAATGCGATGCAATCGATTGTTACTTCAGAAAATATGTGTGCTTAAACCAATCAGATTTGCGCATTTAGAACAAGTGATCTGACTTACACACTAGCTGTTTGATGAAATTCACTTGTTTATAGCGGCCGCATATCTATTTTCCCTTGGGTGGTGAGCGTACGATTGAATTACAGCCCTATATGGAATCGTTCATATGGTATGCAGGCGGTGGCCAGCACAGAGGTCAGTGTGGGCGATCGTTAGACCAAATGGGAATTAGGCTAAATGGTCATTAGCCGAAATAGTGTTTAGACGAAATGACATTAGACCAAGTGGAAAGTAGACCTATTGGTATTAGACGAAATGGCATTGGACCAAATGGTAATAGACTAAATTGATACTGGACCAAATGGTTATAGACCAAACGATAATTAGACGAATTGCATATAGACCAAGTGAAGAGTAGCCTAACTGAGAAATAGACGAACTGGTATTAGACGAAGTGATAATAGACGAAACGAGAAAAAATAAAATAGACGAAGTGACAATTGGCCCATTTGGTGATTAGATGAAACGGCATTTGCCTAAATGGGCATTAGAACTAGTGATGATTAGACCAAATGGGTTTAGCCGAAGTGGAGTTAGACGAACTGATGATTAGACCAAGTGGTATTAGACCAAGTGAATATAAACCGTATATAATAAGGTGGACAAGATTCGGAAATTTTACAAGATTTTGTATACGAGGTTTTAACTAAACAAATGACTCGGGATCGTACCAAACAATCTGTTTGTCAATCAATCAATCAATCAATTAATCATTCGATCGATAAATTAATTAACCATTCAGTCAGGTCAATATACAAAAGAATATAGCAAGAAGGTGGTGAAGAAGAAAAAGGACGAAAAGGGCTTCGTACCATTTTCACTATATTTATATCTGTCTATATACGATGTAAATTAATATATTACTTTGTTTATTTCTTGGTGTTTTAAAAAAAATAAAAACCTTTTGAATTTGATGCTGAACCTCACAATATCCAGTGCTTCTGTCTCATAATAATGAGGATCTGGACATAGACAAAATAGACCTAAATTATCCGCCATATATACTAACCTGATCTGTGTCGACATCGTCGACCGCCGCTTGGTGATCGATGAGTATGGAGATCGTCGCTGGGTCGTTGTTTGCTGCAGCGTGCATAACGGCTGTGCAAAACTCATGGTCCCTTGAACGGAAGAAAGCGCATTTTAAAAATTATAAGTAGTACTTTCCGCATAAAATTATATTTCTGTTTTGTTTTTTAGGATCATATAATAGGGCATCCAACTCTTTTCTTATACTGTCTCTCCAAAATAAGTTGGTTATTTGTGTCAATATAAATAAACATGTTTTCTATAATCTTACAAAAGCTCCCAAAGACGGGCTATTTCGATAAGTCCGTATTTAATTCACAATGGGAGTCAGCTGATCATTATATAATAGCTACCTTGTGACGACATGTATAATAAAGGTCATTATGCATCTCTTGAAAAGAAATACAACTTATAAACAACAAATTATTTTTCTAAATGTCACCGTTTTTGGCAATACAACTTTCAGTGGGAAGCGGGGGTGTCTCAAGGTATAGGTTTTGCAATTTTCAAACTTGAAATTGTGTAATTAGGTGCTTACATAAGAAAACAATTTTACTTGATATTTGCCGTAGTGCAAGCTATGAAATCAAATTATACAATATGCAATACATATGAAAAGGTGTGTGATTGCGTGTGTGTGTATGTCTGCGTGATCGTGTGTTGGGAGGAGGGGGGGGGGGGGCAATCCCCTCCACTTTTAAAAGTGTGAGTGTGGGGGGGGGGGGGGAGGGGGAGCTTATACCCCCTCCGTCCGTCCCCACCTGTTGACGCCCATGGGTACGTATAAAGGGGGTAAACTGTTACCTGCTGCAGACGAATGCCCCCAGTTTGAGGAGCGACCTGGCCACATCTGGGTGCCCGTGTCGGCTGGCTAGGATGAGCGGTGTTTGATTGAAACCATCGTTTGCGTTTAGCAGCCGGGGTTTCAGACGCAACAACTCTTCAACGACCGCCTGGTGTCCATTTCTTGAAATGAAATGAAAAGAAAGAGAGAAACAAAATTAGAGAGTGTGAAAATCACGTTTTTAAAATGCCATTGTACTGTAATTTTGGATTGCAGATAAGGTAGGATTTCATCTGTACATGTCTTAAAGGGATCAATAGTAACGTTGTCAAAATCAACAAAACTTTGTAAGTTTTGTCAACACCTTCTTAATTTGTGCACATGTCAATGAAGTTACAAGATCCCTTTAAATATTTATTATTACTATCATTATTATTATTATTAGTATTATTATTAGTGTTATTATTAGTATTATTATTTTCATTAATATTATTATTATTAAAATTAATATCAATATTATTATTATTGTCATAAGTATTAATATTATTATTGAATTATTATAATTCTTGCTCTTAATATTATTTATTATTGCTTCTGCAGGAATCTTCAGGATTGAAGGCATCGATATAAAAATATATATATTTATATATTTATATTTATATTTATATCGATGATTGAAGGAGGCAGATTATAGTTAGAATGAGAAGAAGAAGATTGATGTTGCTATCATTTCATATCATACTCAGCGGCTGTGTGAACTGGTGTCTTTCCATAGTAGTCCTTTGCTTTCGGTTCCGCCCCTTGACTCGTTAATAACTTCAGGATCTATATAGATGGTAAGGGGTAAAATAGACGCACACAAATATTCATATTTGCGAATGAGCAGAAAACAGAATCGGACAAAAACGTGTATGAACACAAAAAACATAACAAGCAAAAGTTGATAATGGTGTATCTGGAAGAAAACATAAACGTAATTTTTCAGGGAAAACGGTTTATGCACGTCGCTATGTAATAGTTGAGTTTAGGTCAAACTTAATTTTTAGTAACCAAAACCTGCACCATTGCGGTACAAACTAATAGTTACTCCACCATGCTCGAAAGGTATACACAATTACAAACGACTAATTAAAAACCCTGTTATCATAAAAAAAAAAGAGCCGTTACAACTCAAGAGGGCGCTCTCTAAAAACTAATTGGTTTTAACCATTTTCCATACAAAATTGTGCGTGTGATGTTTTTTTTTTTGTAAGATAATGATTAAATAGAGATATCATCAACAACTATTTAAAAACCTATTTTGATTTTTTTCAAAGAAGTCTTTATTCGTCAAATCTTAAAACTATGAGAACATTCGAAAGGGAATGATTCTCATTTCACATGTTTTATTCAATGAACTTTCAAATGGAATTAAAACCAACCAATTTAGTGTCAAGGGGAATTTCGGGAAGTACCAAGTGTACCTTAAATAAATGTCTGGTCAGTTTCCCCAGGCTGTTTTAATTCATTTATAAACAAGCTGCATCACCCAATCGGTGCATCACTCAATCGGTGATCCCTCGCACATCTCCCTATAAGTTTATTTCTTATACTTCAGGTTTGTGTCAAGTTTATAAGCACGAGCATTGACAAGGGGTTTGGGACGGACAACCATCACAACAGCGTTCTTGCTCAGTTGGTAGCTAGAGCACCGGTCTAGCAATTATCCGGAGGTCTCATGTTTGATTCCCGGGGAAGCTCAATTTTCTTGTCTCAAATTCATTAATATTGACGGTATAGAAAGACCTCAGATGAGCACCTTTAAATGTCCGATTTCGGCAGCGTAATGAAGCGGAGTTTGGTCGTCGTGGTCGACGTCGTTGACGAGCGCATTGGCTCCGTTGTCGAGGAGGAAAGCGACGAAGGTGGAATCGGGGTTCTTGCTCTTGACCGCCCAGTGAAGACAAGTCCGAGAATTGTTGTCACGTACTGGTGCATGAACAGAAAGATATACATTGGAAAAATAAAAGAGTTCTTTAGCAACTTTGTTCCCAAAAAATACCTTTTTTTTTTCACGAGGGCTATTTTGAAAATTTTGAGGGAGAAAAACGTCCTCGTGAAATTATTCACGAGGGCTATTTTGGGGCTCACAGGGGCTCTTATTTTTTGTTTACATCGTTTACACTACTCACGGGTCTTGTTGTTACCTATCCGATTATGCCATGTTTGGTACGTTTCTTTTTTCTTTTTTTTTTCGCCCCCGTGCCGTGGCTCACGGGGGCGATTTCAAAGGTTTCGGGGGCGATCGCCCGTCGACCCCGTGTATTTTTTCGGGAGCAAAAAATAAGTATGTTCTCGGGTGGTGAATTTTATTTGGGGCCGTGGCTGGTCATGCTGGTTAGCAAGCTCAAACTGCCGTAATCATGAAACATTGACAAATGTGACTTCCACTGTTTTACTTGTCGACAAGTGACGTTCCGAAGTTTTAAACCATGATTTAATCATTGCTTTTCCTAAACATCCTTTGTTAATTCTAGCCGTTGTTGCTCTAAAGTTATTTATAGACGTATGATCCATGAATACGAACATATTACCATTAACATCACTACAAAATTACTTTGGAAGTAAATAGCATATTACAAGTCAGACATTTCTAAAGTAGTCCTGCATTAAAACAAAACAAAAACAACAACAAAACGGCCGTAATCTCTTCATAATTTAGTACGACTTGTGTTTATGATCATTATTAAAACATATTTTAAAGTTTTATCAATAATGTTGCTCCCTTTATTCGCCTTTGTTTGTTTTAACCCAATAATAACTACAATACTTTATCAATTTGTGTCATTTTGACATGTTTACCTCTTATGCTGGCACCATGTTTGAGGAGCGCTGACATCGCGTTTATCTGCCCGTTCCACGCGGCGCAAAGCAGGGGCGTGAAGCCGTACTTGGTGCGATGTTTAACATCGCCGTTCTAAATTTAAAAAAATATAAACAAATAAATTAAGCGCTTTATCAAAAAAGGAGGAAATTCATTGTATTACATAACTTTACAAAACAAATTAAGCTTATCCTAATATTTTGATTTATAACTACGTAGCCGCGTAAATTATTATTTTACATAATTATAACTTTACTAATTAAAACAAATTACCGCCAGTTAAACAAATTGTACTTAGGCCTATAACACATTAGAAAACAATTATTGTTTGCTTTTTCGTGTTGAAAATGGGTGTGATATCCATAACATGATAACCTCGAAACCCTTTGTGATCGTCGCACTTTAATTTTAACTCAATTTGCTAAGTCTCTTTTGCTTTCTGATCGTCATCGCCATTTATTGCCCCAAACTCGTTTTGATTTAACCGGTCTAAATTTACGGAATTCTCAAATCCTCCATATGCCTCAGACTCGGACCCAACGTTATAGACAATCCTCGATTCCATCTCTCATTCGATTACTCATTTAATGTACTTTTTAATATCACATTTAATCATTAGATTTATCTGTTATTGATATGATTTTTTAATTTATAAATGTTAAGAATATATTATAAAATAAAGATGCATTCAATTAAATCTCAATTTTTAATTGAAAATACTTTGTAAACTGTTAATGATCCTTGTGTTTGTTAGTAAATAAGATCAATTTAATTCATGTTAAGGATATTATATAAAAATGATACTTAGTCAATTATTCAATTTCAATTGAAGATACTTTGTAATAATGGACTTTGTAGTTATTGAATGTTAAATTTAATTTGTGTTAAGAATTTAATACAAATTAAAACTTGTTAATTATCAACTTCAATTATAGACACTTTGTATAATGTACTTTGTATAAATGGAATGCGATAAATTTAATTAGGGTTAGGAATATAACAAAAATTAAAACTCGTTTAATTACTCAATCTTTTTAAAGATACTTTGTATTGCCTCCTTTTATATCATATTACATAAGAACGTTTTTAATCAAGTCTCATTTTTAATTGAAAATACTTTGTATTTTTACTTTGTATTTGTTATTGAAAACAATCATAATAAAATTATTTAATTTCTCAATTACATATGAAGATACTCTGTATTAATATACCTTGTATTTGTTATTGAATATGATAAAATTAATTTATGTTCAGGATATAATGTACATGTAATATAAAATTAAGTTAATTATTCAATTTTAATTGATGATACTTTGGATTTGCTATTGAATGTTAAATTTAATTTCTGTTAAGAATATAATACAAGTTAAACAATTTAAATTACTCAATTTTAATTAAACATAGTTTGTAATAATGTACTTTGTATAAATGGAATACGATAAATTTAATTTGTGTTAGGATTTTAACATGAATTAAGACTTGTTTTATTACTCAATCTTTATACCCTGTATTGCTTCCCTTTTGATATTACATTTGATTGTTAGATCTACTCGTTATTGAGTATGATAAACTTAATTTATGTTAGGAATATGATATAAAATAGATAGTGGGATTTGATATCCTTTAATTAAATAATTTCCATGCTCTTATTTTTGCATTTTTGTGATGCTTATTATTGTAATTTTTCAAAAGATATACATGTACTGTATTAATTTACATTTTGTTAGATTCAATATTTAGTTAGTATTACATATATATATTTAAAAGTAAGTAACGAATTAGTAAATTGGTTCTTTGTTATTGTTGTATTAAAATTAAAATTAAATAAGAATATGCATATTATAATAATCACATTTTTAATGTTAGTGCCTTTCTTGCCAAATGCATTCATAAATATGTATCATTTTGTTGTATTTTGATGTTAAATTATATTTTTATTGTGTTGTAATTTATTTATTCATGTATGTTCATATTATGTTCATGTACGCAAGGCATTTTAGTCTTCGGACTACAGTCTTGTTAATTTTGTTCAATAAATACCGATATATCTATCTATCTATCTATAGGCTACATATGCTGAAGAATGACATAGATCTACCAACAACAGTATCAGCTTTACATTCTAGAAAAAAAGCAACAACGTAAACTAGCGATACAAACAAATATTAAAACGACGAAAAAACATTTAGTAAGCAGGGGGTGTATTCTGAAACGACTTTAAGTCACTAAAATATATTTTTAGCAAATCGCTATTCCTTATAAAGTACAGTTGAATATTTTAGTGACGCATATATGACGTAGATACAATAAATTTTAACTTATAAAACCGTTTTCAGAATACACCCAACTTTAGTTATAATTAATCTTACCGCATTGGCTAGCACATCGATCACGCCACAGTGATTGTATAACGATGCCCTGTAAGAAAAACAAACAAACAATGGACATAATTATACATAAATGTCACCTTTTAAAATATTCTCTGTACAAGTTGTCATTACACAAATTGACAGGAATATAATGACTTCACAATTATGTTATAGGCCAACTTGATTATAATGTATGATTATCAGCACATTTAAAGTGAAAAAAAAACACTACTGAATAAAAAGTTTGTAATGTGTTAAATGGACTAGCTATCTTGATTTTAAAGTATAGTCTTGTGAACAATAAACTTTATTAATGATTATAGTAGTACATAATGATGAGAGGGGGCTGAAAGTGCGACCATTAAAACATTGAAAATTAAATAAATACATTTTATTGACATCATACACAGTTTCGTATATAGCTAGGGGAGGGGGGGGGGGGGGGGGGTGGGGTCACGTGCCTCCCACCCTACAATTTGAAAAAAATAATTAAATATATGTGTACAAATAAAGGAATTAATTAGGTGTGCCCCCAATTATTAACGTGCCCCCCCCCCCCCCCCCCCTAACCAAACAAATTCGGTCCAACCAAGCTATCATCGGCTCACTTGTGAAGTGGCGTCAAGCCAATGTTGTCCTCCACCTCGACCTGAGCACCGTTCGCCAGAAGCAGCTCGATTATGTTCGTCACCCCATAGATGGCGGCGACATGCAGCGGGGTGCCCCCAGATCTAATCGGCTTGTCAATGATCGCACGTGATTTCACTAAGAAATCCACCATCTGCAGATATTGATAAGAACATAATTTCAAAACGGTACAATAGTTATACAGCGGAACCTCGATTTAAAGAGGTAACAAAACCCTCTTATAACAAGGTATTTCTGCTGGTCCACGCTATTTGTACACGTTCGTCTTTTTACCCATGATATGATATATACCATGCAGGGCCCCGGCCTGTTGCAGAAAGAGATACAATCGATTGTAATTAGTTAAAATTAATTGTAAGTTAGAAACATTGCGCGATTTAACCAATCAGATTTGCCCATTTAGAACACCTTGGTCCCGTTGCAGAAAGAGATACAATCGATTGTAAGTTACAATTCAGTGTAAGTCAGAAACTTTGCGCGTTTCAACCCACCAATCAGATTCGCGCATTTAGAACACGTGATCTGACTTACAATTATTTGTAACATACAATTGATTGTATCTCTTTCTGCAACGGGGCCATGATCTGACTTACAATTAATGGTAACTTACAATTGATTGTATCTCTTTCTGCAACGAGGCTCTGGTAATTATTACAAGATTATAGTCATAGATCCTCGTTATAACGAGATTCCACTATGAAGTGTACTGAAAGGCTTTTAATTATAAGGTGACATGCATTGGGTCAATTATACAGAGATAAAGACAAATTGATTCATGCGATTACATTATATTGTAATCATAATTGAAGACTTTGTTCTCATCATGAACTATAATTTATTGTTCGAGTCAAGCAATGATGCGAATGACAAGATGGAGAAAGAATAACGTAACATGTAAAAACAAACTAAACGGTCGTGTAAAACTAAACGAGAAACGGATAAAAACATGAAAAAGATGAAAATAAATTAGTATATCCCACCAAAAAAAAGTATAAATCAAAATACCATCCAATTGAATATTTAGAACGGAGCAATCGATTTACTATGTTTACAGAATGTTTATAATATTTTTGTTTTATCAAAATGAAAATGAGCATAGAAAATAGGGGTTCCCCGGGATTACTTTGATACTTTTAATTTATATTATATTATTCTGGTCAGTTTCCCTATGTTTTAAATGTGTCTATAAATCAAGACCAAATTTATTTCAATCGAAACATTTCATTTTTACCTCGTAATTTGCATCCATGCAGGCAACATGTAGCGCAGTGCTGCCCTCTATGTTGGCTTCAGATATGTAACCTTTGACCTTTATTCCGTATGTAGAAGCTGTGAAGGAGTGAGTCAATATTTATTTCATATTTATTACATTTTATGAAGTGACATGAAAACAGGTGGACATGGAATATGT
This sequence comes from Echinarachnius parma, assembly GCA_037951105.1. Classification (NCBI taxonomy): domain Eukaryota; kingdom Metazoa; phylum Echinodermata; class Echinoidea; order Clypeasteroida; family Echinarachniidae; genus Echinarachnius; species Echinarachnius parma. Next base: position 56,581 of record JBAMJV010004099.1, read on the forward strand.
GTGATCTCCATAATACAAAGTCTGTATTATTTAATAGTCATACCTTATTGATATTTCTATTTCATTTCGTATAGCTCTTCAATAACGATTTTGAAGCTTTCAAAACGTTTTTCAAGACAATTCTAATCCACAGTATTACCTGCGTTGGCAAGGAGCTTCAAGATATCTAGGTGGCCGCATTACTTTAACAAAATGCAATTGATTGTGTTTTAAATAATAACTTTCAATTCAATAATTGTTAATTATTACCTGCGTTGGCAAGGAGCTTTAAAATCTCTAGGTGGCCATGTGATGCAGCAGACATAAACGGCGTGCCTTCTCTTTTATCCTTAGACTGGATCTTGGCGCCATGTGTCAGCTGGGGAGAAATCAGTGTGTTATTTATTTTATTATTTATTAATTTGTTTAATAATAATAATAATAAACAATTCTTAGAACGCATAACACAACTGTCTCTATGCGTGTAAAAACTGAAAAGACAAACAATTATACATATAACTAACTAAAATGTTGCAAGAATAAGTGAATTTTTAACTGAGTTTTAAATTAATCTAGATTATTAATTTCTCGCAAATATTTGTTTGTATATTAATTAATTCGTTCGTTTGATCGTTCGTTTGTTGATTGATCGATTTACCTATTTAATAATTGAAATATAGTGTTATTTCTTGATTGGCTTATTTATTTATTCATAATTATAATCGTTCGCTCGTTCGCTCGTTCGTCATTCATTCATTCATTCGTTCGTTCGTCCGTCCGTCCGTCCGTTCATTCGTTAGTTTGTTCGTTCGTTCGTTTGTTCATTGATTGATTTACCTATTTAATAATGTATTTATAGTTTTATTTCTTGAATGGCTTATTCATTTATTCGTATTCGTTCGTTCGTTATTCATTCATTCATTTATTCATTCATTCATTCATTCATTCATTCATTCATTCATTCATTCATTCATTCATTCATTCATTCATTCATTCATTCATTCATTCATTCATTCATTTATTCATATATTCATTTATTCATTTATTTATCTATATAATATTTCTTTCTTACTTTCTTTGTTCATTATTCATTTACTTAGTTTTATGTTTGTTTATTTAGTAATCTAATGTATTTACTAAATAACTACATAATATGTGGTTATTTATTAATTTAAACATTTATACAGGCATTTATCATAACAAAACTACTACCAAAATTAATAATTGTATTTTGTTCGCTGATATTTAATTAGAAAAAACCCAAAACGAATTAAACGAACTAATTTACCAGCAGCTGACAGGTTTCCACGCAACCACTAGCGGCTCCATCGTGTAGTGGAGTCTGGAGATCGTTGTCGACTGCGTTAACGGGGGCCTTCCCGTGCTTGAGTAACACCTGCGAAATAATGGAGTGTTCAAATTGTAAATGATAAGCTACAGGTAGTGTAGTAGCTACGGGGGGCACGGGGACTGAGCCCCCCCCCCCCCCCCCCCCCCAAAAAAAAAATAGATATCAATAAATAAATAAATAAATAAATAAAAATAAAACAACAACAACAACAAACAAACAAACAAACAAACAAAAAACAAACAAACAAACAAACAAACAAAACAAAACAACAAACAACAACAAAAACAAAATAAATAAATAATAATAATTTGACAAAACAATGAAAACATTATTATAAGTGAAAATCTGTGACAAAATAAAGATATACAATCATGTAAGGAGCGCCCCAATCATTTGCGTGCCCCAATCAGTCTGAACACGCTACGCCGCTGGCTATAGGGCTACTTTGTTACCAGTTGTGTAGCTGAAGGGGGGGGGGGGGGGGGGGGGTCTTACGTGGACCTCCTTGTATCCCGCATTGGTTTACCCCGGCTTTATGACACTATACACCGTCTATCCAACAACGTTGGACATCTTCCAACTGATCAAAGCTACTACAGTTGGCGTAATCATTGCCATACAGAAAAATAACTTCTTGTATTCAATATAAATTGATTTCTACAAAATATTACAATTTATATTTTGCCAATTTAAATCATCATAGATTTCTATTGCTGTAAATCAATTCAAGTAGTCATCTTAGTTTTCTATACAGGGTGGCCCAAACAAAAAGGAACGGGGCACTTCCCAAAATATCGGATCATCGGATAGGGTGTCTTTTCCAATGAAAAACGATACCAAGAACAGTAGTTTTGGTCAGGTCGTTTTTGTTTAAGGACGCTGTGAGTGAGACCATGTCAGGTGCCGATTTATGTCGATTTCGACCTAGTCAGTGCCAGTTTAACCGCACTCCTTGCCCGTAATACCACTTGAGCGACCATGCCCATTCTTTCAGCACACGACTGAGTGCACACTAACAATAGTGCGCGATGCTCAACGCTATGAACGGCGGTTCGTGCGATTCATCAAGCGCTGGCTCAATACAAATTTACAAAAAAGAGAACCTGACATGGTGTCACTCACAGCGCCCTAAAACAAAAACTACACGACCAAATTGACTGTTCTCGGTATCGTTGTTCATTTGAAAATACACTCTATCCGATAGACATAATACATTTGTTACTATATTTTGGGAAGTGCCCCGTTCCGTTTTTTGGGGGCCACCCTGTATACCATACCGGAAACTACCATTGAATAAGCTAATTTTGACACTGTTAGTATTCTGAATTATTGTTGGTTTATTTACATTTTGTAACGCATTTATTCTAATGATAATAATAATAACAATATTGTATTTATAGAACGCTATTCAGAGGGGCATTATTATCGTCCTTGGTCATTGCAGGGACAGTTCAAACCCACTCAATTATCTTGCACACCAAAGAACAGCAAAATATAATTAATATAAACACAAAATACCATCTAGAAGATTATACATTTTAATTTAAACAAAACTTTGAATAGAACAGGAATAAGAAAAAGAGTGAAGAGTGAAGAGCTTTCATTAAAACAAACATTGTACCTGTGTCAGTTCAGCAAAGCCCATATGCGCGGCGATGTGCAACGCCGTTTTACCACTACGCTGTTTCGCCCCGACATTTGCGCCTTGAATGCAAAGCAGTTTCGCCGCTTCAACGCTGTTGTGTTTTGCCGCCATATGCAGCGGCGTCGAGTCTTTGCCGTCCGTCGTTCTGACGTTGATATCTAATTAGAAGAAAATCATTTGCAAAACTTAGAGGTTTTTCTTTTTAATTTCCGCACTGTTGATATTTTCTGTCTTGTGCTGTTGTATTTGTAGAAAAATGAATGACGCAAGTATAAGTATATTTATATAATTCAACATGTGTTGTGTTTCATCGCTACGTTGTAGAATGGACAAATAGTATGTCAGGCATAACACATGCATAATATAAAAATGTCGGTCAAACTGTACGTTTGTGACCTTGGACTTAGTAACATTGTCCAAATCCTCAAAATCCAATTGGAATTCTAGCGGTATCTCATACCTTGTTGTATTCGTATTAACAATAAAAGCATGGGACAGGTTTCGTTTTTTTTCAAATTTCCCTTTCGTTAAAAATATATTTATGATTGAAGTGTTAATTATCCACTGGACCGCGAAAACCGTGTACAAAGTGAGAGCAATGAGTTAGTGAATATCACTTTGCATTTTTGCTCATTACTCGGCCATATAAGTAACGTCCATTTAACTTGAAATTTGCACACAACACCCAGTGGACATATCAGATAACAACAATACAGGGTGGCCCCCCAAAAAACGGAACGGGGCACTTCCCTAAATATATTAACACAATGATTATGTCTATCGGATAGGGTGTCTTTTCCAATGTAAAATAATACCAAGAACAGTAATTTTGGTAGTGTAGTTTTTGGTTTAGGGCGCTCTGAGTGACACCATGTCAGGTTCCCTTTTTTGTCAATTTTTACCAAATCAGGGCCTGATAAATCGAACTTACTGCCCGTCATAGCATCGATCAACGAGCAATACGCGCGCTATTGTTAGTGTGCATTCAGCTGTGTGTCGAGAGAACTGGCATGGTTGTTCGACACTATGACGGACAGGAAGTGCGATTTATCAGGCACTGACTTGGTAAACAAAATTTACAAATGGGAACCTGACGTGGTGTCACTCATCAGAGCGCCCTAAAAACAAAAACTACACGACCAAAACTACTGATCTTGGTATCGTTTTTCATTGGAAAAGACACTCTATCCGATGGACATAATCATTTTGTTACTATATTTAGGGAAGTGCCCCGTTCCGTTTTTTGGGGGCCACCCTGTATAGGCCTACATTGTATCAACCACCCATCACTTTTTGCACATGTCAACACAGTTACTAGAGCCCTTTAACCTTGGCTACCACTTGCATTTTGATATACATGGCAGCGGCCTATCCTTTTAAATGAATGAATGAATGAATGACTGAATAACTTTATTACCAATATGTTCAAAGATAACAAGATAACAATCATACATGTATACGAAATGTTAAGAGACAAACAAATTGGTAAAAGGACCCTACAGAAATAGCAACTATTGCTAGTGGGGCGTAGGACCCTCTGTACATGGATGAATAATATACATTATTTACATTTGAATAAGGAAAGAAACTATGATTAAATAAACATTATATACTAAGTATTTACAATAGTGGACATTCACTCACTAATAACAATTAAACTATTATAAAACATAAAGCATCTCCTTGTCCACGAGATTATCTGTTTTTATATAACACTCTCCTCAACAAAGAATATTAATCCTGTCGATTAATGCGATTATCGCATTAATCGCCAGGATTAATATTCTGTGTTGAGGAGAGTGACTCGCTTGACAATATTTTATAATAATGTCGCTTCACATGATTTTGTACTATAAAACAAACCTACAGTTCATTTTGGCTTGGGGGAATTTCCCCCAAACCTGTAATGGGTCTTTATAATTTTCAGGAGTCGACTCGGATTCCTTGCTTAATGCTTACCTGCCCTACGCTCCAGGATCGTCTTCATGGTGGCGATTTGGTTATCGGCCGAGGCATGGTGAAGGGGCGCGAGACCGAGAGAGTCACGACCGCTTGGGTTATCGAATCGAGCCCTCTGTTCCGCCAGGTTTGGTTTGGGATCACTCTATGATTAGGACGATTATAAATTAGTGTGGTCAAGATGATACAAATAAATTATAATAATGTAGGTTAGCTACATAACTTATTAGAAAATAATGTGCATGCATTTGGATAAAATAAAGGCTTATGTAAATCTATCTATCTATTTATCTATATATGTATCTTTATATCATTATATCCTGTTATATATCTATCTTCATAATAGAGTATCCATGACACATATCTTACCGTGAACGAACTGGCGGTCGAGCCAAGCTTGTCGTAGTCAATACCTGGAAACAACCGATCTTTCAAACTCTCTTTCTTCGAGAAAGCGTTCGTGTCATCATCAAAACGACCTCGACCGGTTATATGTTCATCATCGTCCGCATTGATGACACCGACCGTATTCGTTTTGGTCCATGTCGGTGGTCGACCACCTCCCCCACCAACAACACCACTTGTCAACTTTGTTGTTCCGTTATCTTTCTCCGTAGTCGTAGACGCTTTAGCATTACGATTCTCCACAGCGGAGTTCATATTCGCCGCTGGGTCATCGTCGCCATCGTCGCCTTCGCGATCGAGTACCGTGTCAACGATGGTGGTGTTTTCCAGCGGAGGGAGTAGATGTCCAGTCGCGCGATTATTTCTTGGAGCAAATGGGTCTAAAGACAGTAAATCGCTCTCCTCCCTCAAATTCGAAGATGATGACATCGTGAAGCTACGATCATTACTTTCACTCTATTCTGTATTCAACATCACTGTACAATGTTCTAAGCAAGATCATCACATTTAAATGCCAAATGGATCTGTCGTGTCTGTATGGATATATCAAGGATTTATTTGTAGGTTTGATTCCCACTCGAGTAAGCTTGTGATAATGATATATTTTATTTTTCTCACGACGCAATATGCTCAAACATTTTACCGACAGTCAACAGAACAGAATAAATTAATACATGGACCTGTTCTACAAGAAATACCAGCATAAATGGTAACAATTCAAAATTAATAATAGTGGTAATGTTATATATCGCTAATCAGGCACGCGAGTATCATAGCTTTACAAGGACATGTAATTAATTATATGGACTGCATGTCTGTTTTGTTTCTTATACCCGTACATTTCAAATGCACACTAATATAATTATTTGTTCGACGATATCACAAAGTGGGTTTGTAAAACAGTTGAGTATACTTTTACTGTCATGGTGAATTGCCAATATAATCCTTTTTTGTTTTGTTTTATTGTGTTCCTTTTTAACTCATTGTATTCAAATACGAGTGTGATCCTTTTGATTCGTGCATCATGAGCTAATTCGTTTTCCAGTACATGACATTCAAACAAAATATATCCAATTGGCTTTCGCTTTCCGATTATTCCGTTATTGTGTGTTCTATTCCGGGAGGTGCACTGCATGATAATATGCGAATCAGACCCATGATTGTAGAAATAAGATAATTACGTCCTCTTTACTTTTACTTTTGTCGACGTGTATAGTCATTTATCCTGCAAACGGCGATCCTGGATGAACTGTTGATAATCCAACCACTGCCAGCCGAATTATAAAAGCGCTGTTATTTACAGCCACATATAAATCATACATGAAAATAATAGTACAGCGACCGTCGATTTTTAACAAAGTCCTTGATGATCGATACACCGAGTAGTACGTAGTTACTTCATACGTACATGATTATTCGTGATCCTGACAACCATGACAAATCTTAGATGCTGAACACCTGCCTGGGGTCGATCAAAAAAGATGGCTATTCATTAATTATAACTGCACTTTAAAAAATTGCACGTTCATACACCTTCCCTTTGACAAAATAAATCAATGTATTGACGGTAGCCAACTTCTGAACAAACAATGACAACGCAGGACGAAGACGTATTGCTATCACACTGACCGACTGTTTACTGAAACCATTATCGATCCTTGCTATAAACATCTTCATTGACCGTTGTTACGTAATCCGTCACTCCTTTCTCGTTCTGTTGGTGTCTCGTCCTTTTGTGATGTAAATTACTTCCGTGAAAGACGCGTTCACACTGCATGCATGGCTGTCCGCAGCGTCTTACGCAAAATGAGCGACAATATAATATTATGTTTGGAGCGTCGTGATAGGACGTGGGCGTGGTCGTGTGCCGTGGTGTGGCAAGATTTGGTAGATCGAAACCAGCGTATACGCCTTTAATTGCGGTTGTCCTTCAGCAAGGCAGTTCATTACAGGGGCGTCGATCCGTTTTTGATATTGGGGGGGCGAAATTTTAAGAAAAAAAATCCAGAGTGACCACTGAGACCGAGCGGGGGAGGGTGTGGGAGGGGGGACACCCCGGCTCCCACAGTAGGGAGCTTTTGTATTTTGGGGCGTGAAATTGTGCGATTTGGTGCACACCCGAGACAGAAATTTTACGTAATATGAAGTATATAAGTATGCAACCAAACATACATTATGACAAAGGGAGGTGGACAATCTTCACCACTTTCAAATGTTGGGGGACATGATAATTATTCCAATATGATTTACGTTCAGCGCGTATGGACCGAATTGACTGAAAGTTATATTTCAGATTATTTTATCTTCTGTGACGGTGGGCTAAGTTTCCGTAACCGAATACGTGTATAGATGAGGGTTTAATCAACTTCGTTTGAGGTGTGCGTTTGAGAAAAAATTACACTGCCCAACACATTTCGAAATATGAGTTCCCGCAACCCAAATGAAACTTGCAATATGAGAAACTGTATGCGCGCGAAGCGCGCCGCAAAAACGAGATTTACAGTCCTTTTCAAACTAGAAAACGGCTATTTTTAAGATTAATTATTGATAAATGTGTCTTACCCCTCTTTGGCATTATAGCACTTGATTTTTTTCTTCCTCATTTTCGGAATTATTGGGGGGGCGAAATGATATGTTCGCCCCCCCAATATTTTCATTGGGGGGGCGACCGCCCCCCCTGCCCCCCCAGGATCGACGCCCCTGGTTCATTATCATGAGTATAGCTGCTATCTACCAAGGTGGACAAATGGGGACCCAGAATGATGAGAATGTGGTTCCTTAAAGGGACATTTTCCCCAACATATAATCACCTTTGATTATGTTCTCTAAACGTTAAAACACAATTTCATGCAAATACGACCAACATTGGCCTTTTGAGCAAGGGATGAGCATCATTCAAAGTCACTCGCTGTACGGGATAATCCCATTCATCGCGAACACCATGGAGGCTGCCATTGGTGTTTATGAAACTCGGATCGCTCTATGATGTGATGTCAAACCCGAACTACTCTTTTTGTTGGCTCACGTTTGGCCTTGTGTTTGTGCACAAACCCCGCGAGCTGCGAGAGCTAACAAAAAGAGGCGGAGCTTGTTTGTTCGGGTTTGACGTAGCATTTCGGCGCGAACAATTAAAAATCCGGGTTTCAAAAAATATAATGGCAACCTCCACGCTATACGCGATGAATGGGATTAGCCCATACAGCGATTGACTTTGAATGATGCCCCTCCTTTGTTCAGAGGGCAAACATTGGACATATTTGCATGAAAATATGTTTTAATGTGTAGAGAAATTTATCAAAGGTAAATAGATGATGGGGAAACTTTCCCTTTAATAAGCACCATGTGCGCCTAATTGGCGACTGCATGACTGGGATACTCCCTAGGGAGTGGACAATGTGCAATTTGAGTACTATTATAAGGTTATGTTGGTTCGGGCTTTCGTCTCTCAATGCGAGGGTCGTGGATGGTCGTAGATGGGTGTGTATGCACCCCCCCCCCCCTCCCCCAATTCAGAAAGTTTCCCCCCCCCTTTTTTGTATTGGTCTCGGCCATCTAAACTAGTGGTCTCGGGCAACGATATGTCTTGAAGTTGACCACGACTCAACCAGTGGTCTCGGTCCGGGTCGCAGGAATTTTTGGCGAACCCCCCTCCTCCCCCCACCCCCCCTACCTCCCCCACTTACACGACTCTACGAGTGGTCTCGATTGATTTTTGCCCGAATTTGCTTTTTGCCCGAATGGCTTTTTTCAAACCCAACCCCCCAACCCACACCCCCGTCTCGTACGCCTATGCATGCGCTTGTACACTGGGCCAAAAAAGAAACTTTAAAAAGTAGCGTATATAAGTAATCCTGTGTGTCATTTTGGTTAATTTTGATGGACAGATTTTTAAAATGTGGGAATGCGGACTAGATTACATCATATGTAGATCGCGGACTTGTCCGATTATGCAAGTTAGGTAATATCACATTCCGCACCGAGTCCAATTATGCAAATTAGTTTACAATACATGTTATATTTTACACTTAGATTCGCGGACGGATAATGTGTGATACGCCGCCCACGTTTATGTTGTAGTGCATGTGTTAGAATAGGGAAACCTCGAAGAAGCATATTTGACACGGTCAAGGTCGGAGCGTTGTGCCTGTGTTCTTGACTTCCCGAGTTTTCCGATGTACCTTTTGCTGAGGCGTGGCTTTGCAGCTAGTTTACAGTAAGTTTATAGAATAGATAATTGATGTATTTGAGTGAGTGATAATGCATTATTTGAGATGGATAAAGATGTTTGCTAGAGTATAATTACGATAATTAAAATGCCTGTTAATGATGTTGAACAGACGTTTTGAGTAGGCATTCATTATATCATATTACGCTGTTTAAATACATAATGATAGAGAGATATGTGATAAATTTGTTTATGCAACATTTTCTGTCGACATATAATTATGAACGATGTATTGAGAGATTGCAAAAATGATTTAAAGAGTAATTGTTGCAATTTTGTATTTCGCACACGTGTGAAGTAAATGTGTAGTTGACGTTGAGGGCGCGAGATGTAAACAAACCAAAAAAGATGGCGGCGCCCATAGATATCTCGTAGATGTGAGATGTTGTTCGCTGTTAATACTTTAGATGAACAGTATGAAGAATATGATTGATAGTTTTCCGTGATGTTTATGTTAACCTTTTCCCCTTTAGAAGTAGACGATGTGGGAACTGAGATTTGTGTGTTTTAGAGGGTTAATACTTGTAATGTTTATTGTTGTTACATTTACATTGTTTACACAGGCTGCTGTACGAGTTGCTGAGCAGATAGATGGCTGCTTGAGATAGTTGTGTGCTGCAGTGGGTCGGCATTAGACCTTGGGTACGTTTATATAGATGATTGCATTTTGTTTAATAGTTGTGATAGACTTTGTGTAACTTTACTGAGTCGAATATATTGCAGAGTGCATGATTTTGTGTGATAGATATTACAAGATGTGAGTTGATGTTTAGATTTAATTATGTCATTCGAGTAAATGATTATAACGTTTGATTTTAGTGATTATACAAGAGAATCAAGATGAAAACGGATTTGATGTAGAGATTGATTAGTAATTACTTCATATAATAGTTAATCAAGAGGATAACAATATTTCTGTTAAGTAATTACTGTTGCTTTGTTTTTCATCAAGATTATAAATAATCATGTTTTTGTAAATAAGACATTTATATTTGATTGAAGTTATATGACATGTTTTGTTTTATTCTGCCTATTGCAGGGTTTTTGCTTCTGTCTGCGAGTATCTCGAACAATGGTGGATACTGTGGCTGGCAAATAAATACCATAGAGCAATCTAACAAACTGTCTCCTGTGTGTCCTTTCGGCCTCATTCACCGCACCACGACAAAAATATGACCTTGTGAAAACATAAGTTTCTTTTTGGGCCCAGTGTATATTTAAAAGTACCAGCACATTTTTAATGAAGATATTTTTTACGACGGTTAAATTTGTTGGTCGTAATGTTTTAGTATGGCCATCTATTCACGAACGCACGAACAGAAAATACATAAGTCTTCATTTTTCTCCCTCTGATCTTTCAAGTTGCATGTCCATAAAGCTATTCGCTTAGTTAGAATATGGCATTGTTAAACAAAGTGCAATGGCATTATGTATAAGTGATCCATTATGGCCCGGTCAGATATCAACGGATAGCGGAAACGAATGCCCAACGAATAGAAAATTTGCGAAATGAAATTATCCGGTGATGATAGTCGTCTCCATTGCTTTATGTACAAAACATAGAACAACGTACATCACCGGACAAGGAACAGACAAGAAACGCATACGAACGGAGACGAACGGATGGAAAATTTAGCTCTCCCGTTTGACGTCCGTTTACGCAATCCGTTAATGTGACCGGGCTATCAACTGTGTCAAATTCAACCAAAATAACTCGAAACTGTCACATTCCTCTTGTACCTGGTCGGTTGGCTTGTGGTAACATGAACATGAAATGGCTTTTGGTTTCTTAAATGTTAAATATTTATTATTAATTTGAAAAGCGTTCCGGAACGTAGTCAAAATCGACGGGCAGTAGGTGATTAAAACGGACATGAATGTTCACTCGGTCAGTAAACTGCTGCATTTTTCATTGAAACTATCCCACGTCTTTCAGAATAATCTAACAATGATATTGATATTTGATTCGGAAGTCTCAAATATCAAAAACCCTATGATCATTTCAGTATTTATACGTATGTTAATCACAGGATTAAGCTATTTATTTAATTTATTAAAGGTGAATGACAGTAGTGGGAAACGCCCCACCCCCTAAAAATGAAATGTACGCTCTTATTACCAACCATGTGAAATAATATAGTTTTACTAATATGGGATTATATAAATTTGGCCAAGAAACCGCCTACTAATGGATATATTTGCAAAATTATAAATTGATCTGTTGCGGATTGATATCGCCAACGCGGAATCGCGCTTGCGCTACGTGCATTATGACCGCATGCGTTCGCTATATGGGCTTGTCCCCAGCTTGTCGATATCTCCAGTCCAGCGCTAGCGGCGCGGACAGGTGCGAACGGGCGGTGGATTTATACATTTCACAGGCGGGTATTGGATTTCTTCCGATATTTCTGTATTTAACGATGCTTAGGTTCGGATTTTAACACACAAGCCCTATTTAAATACTTATTCAACAATATTGATCAATATATAGATGTTTTCGGCTACTTTCCCAAAACTGGTATTGGACTTTAAACATATCGAGCTATAACACCCAATGCCTATTATGTCTTCATATTACTCTGCTGCCATCTGCCGGCGAATTACTGCACACTATAAGAGTACATTTTGCTCTAGACAGAAAAATCCATCTCGTTCTGGAAGGGGTCCTTTAATTCATACCACCCCGGGGGGGGGGGGGGGGTGGGGGTGGGCACTCAAATTATTTTTTGACGGGGGTGTGCCGCACGGAACTCTGAAATGGGGGTCTTAAGAGCTGACTACAAGCAAAAAATATAGGGTCTTTGGAGCTACAAAAACCCTGCAAACGGGAGTTAAGGCCTGGGTCTAAGGAGTAGACTAAAACTACAAAATACATAGACTTGGATCTACCAAAGACCTATGGAATCACTAAAAAAAAGCCTCAAATGGTGGTCCAAGGAGCTGACTAGAAGAAGAATAATGGACTTGGCGCTAACTACCTAGCCAAGTCATTCCGGGGGTCTATGGAGCGGAAGTTTTTGAAAATCGGGTATCTTTAGAGCGGCAATCGAGTGTGAAAACGGGGTTCTTTTAAGCGGCACATACCCGTCTTACATTATACATGAGTGCCCCCCCCCCCCCCCCCCCCCCGGGACTATCCCCTCCAAACAAGATAGTGTAAAATGATAATGAAACAAGACACAGTCTCAGTGGACCTAGCTAACCCTCGGAATATAGACTGATTTTTCGGTCTAATTTTGCTCGTACTGCACCCCAATGACTATCTATGTCTTCATCAGAGCCGTAATACGGCTCTGATATAGACATAACTCTGCGGCCATCTTCTGGCGAATTACTACACGCTACACGAGTACATTTTGCTCCGAATAATAACTTCAGAGATAAAGCGTCAAGCCTCTCTTTCTCGTTAAGGCCCGGTCACATATCACCGGATAGCGTAAACGGATGCCCGACGGAGAGTAAAACGTTCGTTCGTATTTGTTTATTGTCCATTCGATGTACGTTATTCTATCCGGTGGAATATTTTGTGCATGAGGCAATGGAGACGACTTTCAACACCGTAAATTTAATTTCGTGAATTTTCTATTCGTCGCGGGCATCCGTTCACGCTATCCGGTGATATGTGACCGGGCCTTTAATCGGACGTGGATTTTTTAAGTTTTCCGCCATCTAGCGGATAAGGAGCGTGTAATGATAATGTGCGCCAATGGGAGAATGAATAACCATGGCAACTTAAAGGGATGGTTGAATTCTGGTAAAGAGAGTACAGTTTTGGTCAAACTGAATTTTAGTAAGCAAAACCTGCACCAATACATTACAAACTAATAGTTATAACTCCACTATGCTCGAAAGGAATAAGAAATTAAAAATGACTAAGTAAAAAGCCTGTTATCATTAAAAAAAAGAGCTGTTAAAACTCAAGAGGGCGCTCTCTAAACACTCATCGGTTTCAACCATTGTCACAGTGAAATTGCATTTTTTTTAATTGATTTAATTTTATGAGCAAAGGTTGTAATTTTCCTTTAAGTTTTGCTTACTTCCCCTGTTGCTAGGTGATGTAAGTTAATTCATGCAGTAAGTGATGGCGCAAGAGAGAGAGTCTTTTCAAGCCAGAGAGTCAATGAGTAGACTGTGCCATTGATGACTGATTTTATTTGCATATCAATTGAGAACTTTGTGCAGAGAGAGAGAGAGAGAGAGAGAGAGAGGAGACCTTGCCTGACGTGGCGTGTAGCTGTGTAGCTGAGTGCACTGAGCCTTTTCTTTTGACCAGCTGCTATAGATGTTTTCATGGACGGGTGATTTTGGACATGCACCTTCCAGTAGATTTATAGGTTTTTTGGGGTAGTCACATTTTAGATGTTGGTGAGCACAGATGTGCACTTTTGGCAGCAGGCAGCAATTATGTAGTCAAGCTAAGCAGCCATTTTGATTGTGGTTTTGAAACTGTATAATGTGGCAAGAAACAGCCTAATATCAGCAATTGGGTTCCAGTTATTTCTTCATACCTTATTTGAGGTCAGATACAAACTTGTAGACCACCATTTATTCCAGTCATCGATGGCACCGAGGTTGGGCGTGGTTCCAGAGAAGGACTCGCTTTGGTCATCCAGTTTAGTCACCACAGTCTCGTGGAAGAACATGCAGTCACAGTGCGGTGATGTATATTTGACACAAGACAATGATTTCTTCATTTTGGATTTCTTTGTTGACGGCCAAGTGATTAATTCGCGGACATTGAGAGATTTTGAGAGACAGTGTTTGGCGACATCATTTGAATGAACGTTCGGTGTAATGACAGCCTTGTCATTCAAAGACATACAATTCCGTTGAACGGTTGACTTTAAAGGCTTAACACGAAATTATAGAAAGTACTACAGACTCTTTAGTAGTTCTTTTGAATTTGGAAACGGTACATGCTGTACTTCATATATTGTGTTTTTGGATCTTGTTGTATATACCTTTTGGATTTTGTGAGTAGTTACATTCATGTATGTGTTCCCAAGCTAGAGCTCCAGGAAACAATAGGAGTATGGGTAATTTTGAGGAGGCCATATATTAAATTAACTTTGTGATGGGATCAATACAGGATCCTGTTCACTAATTGAGAATTGGGATTCGACTTTGGGATTCGACTTTTGGGGTTAACGCTGAGATGCATTTGTATATGTTTATAGATGAGCTTTGTTTGGGGTGTTGAAACCTTGAAGATAATTTGGGTAGTGATGTCATGATCACAAGGCAGGATCATCAGGACAATTGTGTTATGGGGTAGTTGAACATATGAGTGGTAAGGTGAAGGTTGTGTATTTATGAAAGTGGGTCAAAGCAGGATCCTTTTCATTTGTGAGTATATTCAACTTATATATTAAAGGTAACCATTTGAGGTTGGATCAACGCAGGATCCTTCTCATTTTAGGAGAGGTTGAGGGGTAGTGGTAAGGACTATTTTGTTTGGGGTCACAAAGAGATGAAGCGGAATAGTAATTGGTTATAAAACACTTTTGATGCTGAGATTTTGGGTTATAGTATATTTCATCTTCACTACGGTAGAAGATTGATTGAATGATTTTGAACTTTGGTAATTTTTGTTTATTGAACTGAAATAAATTGCATATATTTTGATGGTACATGGCACGAGTGAATAATTCATTATTTTGAGTCTTCCCGTGTGACATTTCTGGGGGCTTGTCCGGGAGTTGAACACTCGTGCCATTCGCAGTCACACGGGTATGACAATTTTAGATAAGTGAAGTTAAGGAAGACTTTATAAATGTTATTGTTTTATTTAGGTGAATGCACATAAGGTAATGTGTATCTGACTTCATTTTGGTAAAATTTAGTTAGACAAATAGTAAAGTAAAATTGATTGCGAAAATGGATCTAGCTAACTTAATTGCAGCTGGTGAGAAGTTTGGCTTAAGTGGGGATGATCTTAAGAAGTTTGTTTCCGAGCAACAGAATAGACAAAGAGATGAGAGAGCTGAAACAGGAAAAGGAAGCTGCAGAAGCGCAGTTAGACTTAGCGCGCGAGAAACAAGTGAAAGGTGAGCCTAGTACGGAAAGTTGGAGAGCAAGATCTCCTAAATTGCCTCCATTCTATGAAGATAAAGATAATATTGATGCTTACCTACAACGATTTGAACGATATGCAGAAAGTCAAAATTGGCCGACTAGTGACTGGGCTATCAATCTGAGCGCATTGCTCACAGGTAAAGCCCTGGAGGTTCACGCAAGGTTAACTAGTGATGAAGCTAAAGATTATAAGACATTGAAAATGCACTTTTGAAAGCATTCCAACTAACCGCTGAAGGATTTCGTTCCAAGTTATATTCAGGAAAACCCGCCACTGGAGAAACGGCATCTCAGTATGCAAATCGACTTGATAACTACTTCCGCAGATGGATTGACCTTTCTGGTATTAAACAACAGTTCCAGAGCCTAATGGATCTTCTTCTCCTTGAGCATTTCATCAATGGTTGTCATCGTGATTTAGCCATCTTCCTGAGAGAACGACAACCCCAGACTACGAAGGACGCCGCCAGACTCGCAGAACAATACCTAGACGCGAGAGGAGGCGTATTCAGAATGATTCCACCTCAAAGGAACAACCAGGCCAGACAGCCACCACGTGCTGACATTCCAAGACAGGAGGGTAAGACAAGTCCTTCACAAAATGCATTGAGCAGGCCATCATATCCGCCTAAATGTTACAACTGCCACCAGCAAGGACATATTAGCCGAGATTGTCCAAAACCAGTAACCAGACCCAAAACCTGTTATATTTGTCACAAACCAGGGCACATTGCTAACTATTGTCCTTTCTCTCCCATGAAATCAGCAGGTCTACTGACTCCGGAGGAACCTGAATCGGCACCTTCATCGGGAACCGAACCTTCCGCTTCGGAACCTGAACAATTACAATCTAACCCTCATAGTCCATGTCATTAACCCTCATAGTCCATGTCATTGTCCCGATTGTACTAAAACACAGGTCCGATTTGAAGCGTCGTGTATGATGGTACGAATGCCATCAAATACAACCAACCTGGACTCCACCACAGATCATGTCAAATTTAGGTTTGGACATTCTCTACCATTAATGAGTGCTGCATGTACTAATGAACATGTTGTCAGACAAATGCCAGTTACCACAGGGGTAATCCACAACAGACAAATTTCTGTTCTTAGAGACAGTGGGTGCAGTGGGGCTGTCATTAGGCAAGATCTTGTACAGCCAAATCAAATGACTGGTGAAGAAAGTACCTGTGTATTGATTGATGGTACAGTGAAAACTCCCTATTGCTATCATTGATGTGAATACCCCTTTCTACACAGGAACCATTCATGCTTTGTGTATGAAAACCCCTCTCTATGACCTAATTTTAGGCAATCTTCCTGGAGTAAGAGGACCAGAAACCCAGATACAGACTGGAAACCAACTCCGACTTCCGCTTGTGCAGTACAGACGAGAGCCCAAGCCCAACGAGACAGCAAACCATTTCGTCAACTCAAAACTCCGAACGTGATGGACGACATCGTCACCCCAGCAGCCCTCAAGGAAGCCCAGCAGAATGATGAAACGTTGCACCGACTGCGAGAACTCGCCGAACAACATACAGAGAAAGTAAGTCGCTACAACAATCGATCATCCTTCTTCTACAAAGATGGAATTATGTATAGATCTTTCCATTCTTCAAATATGGATCCAGACACAGTCATCACTCAAGTTGTTGTACCCAAACAATTCCGCAAACAGGTCATGCAAACAGCTCATGAAAATCTTCTAGGAGGACATCAAGGGTCATCATCATCATTATGGGTCCCCTTAAACGGGCCTGGCCTTTTATTGAGAAAAAACAGCAGGGAGGGGGGAGGGGGGCTTTCATAGTTTACTTTTAGGTTACCAAAGTCCCACATTCCTGAAAGAGAACGTTCAGCTAGTGGTGTAGCGTGGTCGAACATGTCCATTATTAGATGAGGGGGGGGGGGGGGGGGGGGGGCTAATCATGGATCCCCCTAAACTGGCTATTATGACTGCCGGTGCAAAGGCCACTAATTCCGGTTTACAGCCTTACAGGAGGGGCGCACATACATTTGTGTTGGGGGAAGAGGGGCTTACATTTTCGTTGTCAAACCTCACTTGAAAGGTGGGGGTCCCACATTAAGAGAACGTCTACCATGTCCATGATTATGGGCTTTTCGCAATTGGGAAGAGGAGAGGTATCATATGGGTACCCCTAAACGGGCTAGCCGAAAAAGGCCTATAGCGATTTTCAGTGGGGGCACTGGATGAGGGGGGGGGGGGCTTTCATTTTTGTGTGGGGGGGGGGGGGGTAAACCGTTCATTTGTGCGAATGGGGTTTCCTTGTCCGATACCACTGGTTTAGTCATGAGAGTACCTAGGCGTATGGTTTATGACCGCCGGCTTGCGGGAGGGGCGCACATACATTTGTGTTGAGGGGTGTGGGGGTACGTGGGTGCCCTACGTATAATTATATAGCTACGCTTTTGCTGACAAAGTATAAAGTAACTTGAATTGTTGCCACTTCCAGACGTTTTGAGGGGTGGCTTATATTTTGTTGTATCCGTCAGACTCCCTCCAAATCGTATTTGAAATAATAATTTGTTTTGCGTGGTAGTGTAAACATAAAACATTTTGGCGAGAATGTGTTTCTCTATAATTACTGAATGAAATACTGATTATTTGGTCTTGCTAAAGTACAAAACATATATCTAACTCTCGTCTTATGATATTTAAATAATGTTTTAAAAGAATTTCGACTGTACATGTACTACAAAACAAAATGAATACACGTAATGATTGAAAGGGATTGTTATAGTTGAGTTTTGGTATAGAGGGCACTACACACGATTATTTGTTGTGAGATAATGAACAAATGAGTGACAAACTTGAAAGAGCATACCCTTTTCATGACAGAATAAACTTTATTTGACCAAAATTGATTCAGAAATGGCTGAAATATCCATAAACAAAACCATTTGTAATAATTGTGGGGCCCCAAAATTATTCGATAATTTTGAACCGGCCGTTAAATTTGTTTAGTTTTAAAAAAATTGACAAAAGAGGTTTTTAAATAGTTGTTAATTATCTCTCTCTATAATCACTATTTCAGCAAAACATCAAATGCACAATATTTTATTTTAAATGGTTGAAACCAATGATTTTTTAGAGAGCGCCCTCTTGAGTTCTGACGGCTCTTTTTGAATGATAACAGGCGTTTTACTTAGTCATTTGTAATTTTCATTCCTTTCGAGCATGGTGGAGTTATAAATATTAGTTTGTAATGTAAATGTGGATTTTTTTTTTGACCAAAACTGTACTCTCTTTACCAAAACTCAACTATCCATCACTCATAGTTATGTAGCTTATTGCGACAATTATTATTATTGTACATATAAATTGATTCAAAATATATTGATCAGATTAAAAATCAGATTAAATCAAATTGTTTCAATTATAAAAGCAAAGTTGGCCACAATAAATTTGTAGTCAGACTCTCGATGATTGTGCAGATCGCAGATTATTTCAATTAACATGAATCACACATCCCTCATTCGAACACATGCAAGCGGAGTATTATAGCGGACGCGCACTTAATGATAACAAGGAGCTTTTTAAGATGATGCTAGATATCAATTGTATAGTCTTGTAATTCACTCTTAGTATGTCACATTTCAATTTACATTTTATTCAACGTATCATACATTTATTTAAACTTGTTGGAATACTTCATGTATTATTAGGCACGCGGAGTATTCAATATACGCCGTTCAACCAACGTGTGCACGTCAATATACAAGACGGAAAATAGTTACATTACATGCATTAAAAACATAATTACAACGGTAGCTAGCACGGGCGTCGATCTGTCATTGATACCCATTGATCAGGGGGGATGATCCATTCATCCATCCCCCCCTGATGAATGGGTATTACGTAAGTATCGACGCCCATGGTAGCTAGCGTATCTAAGGGCGGGCGGGCGGGGGGGGGGGGGGGGGGGGGTGTGGTAAAAATAAAAACATGAATATAAATATTTGAAGTAAGAATGCAGAAATACGAAGACCGAGGCCAAAATCAGTCGAACCACTCATCATATTATACATTCGTTGTTGATATGTCGTGATAAATTCGAGCAAGCGAACCGGTCAAAGTAAATTATTGAACATGATAAGTATCGAATGTGTGTTATTCAATTTGGTTCTGAAATGTATTATAGACTTTCATTGATATTAATCGCATCCACATGTAGTATTAACATCAGTGTCGTGAAGTTGATCAAATATATATGCATGCATTCATTGAACTTGTAGTTAAATAAATAAACGGCAAAAACTAAAGTTAAACAAATAATGTATATTTTTGTTTGTAAGTTAGTATCGTTCTGTGTGTGGGTGAATTCAATCCCACGATCACTTTTACTAGCTTTTTATTTGTTCTCTACTATATATCACTTTTATTAGCTTTATATTTGTTTTCTACTATCGTATTGGTACCGCATTTCAATAGAATATCTACGTTTTTAATTTCACTTCAAATAAAACATACAATCATATACATTGTATGAAATGGCACGTAGTAAAACAATTTAATAACATGACATATAACAGTCAATGTCAATGAAAGGAGTATAAGGTGTATTTCAGACTATTATCGTATTAATGAACAAACAAAACAATTAATTGGCTCTTCATCAACATCTTACGTTACAGGAGTATAGAGTGAATTTCAATATTCAAAGTAAAATCACAATTCCGTATACAAGTATTAATATAGGTATAAACCAGCAGCAACGTAACTAAATACATAAACATTAGTATTGTTATAATAATCATAATAATGATAATGATATACTCGATTTATATAGCGCCTAATAATTTCATATTTGTTTTATGAATAAAAACATGTGAAAAACTAACAAATTTGAACAAATATTCGATACAATCCAAACGTATCTATATTGAAGGCGGATATCAATTCTCTAACAGGTGAATTATACAATAATCAATACTCAATTTTGTGCCAATTATAGGGACAATAAGTATTCAAAATATCAGCAATCATACATTAGCATCGGTATCATGAAATATGTCACTTTGAATATATTATGCACTCTGTAATGAAGATTATATTGTTGCAAATTTTGTTAATGTATGTTATTGAAAATATTTGGAAATAAATGTTATATTGATATGATTAAAAAAAACAAAATAGAAGGGGAAATATAATGTACAAAGGCAGAATTATATTGTAAATCTGTACAAAGGCAAGTTGATTTTTTTTTATAATCGTGACAACGTAATGTCTACATTATTTTAAACAAATCAAGCGAAAAAAAGGGGAAGGGGGAGTAAAAAAAAAAAAACAGGTTAGGGCTTTCCGGCAAGTGCCCCATACAATTTGACCAAAACAGAAATACAAAACCGGAGGGAAAATCCTTTAAAAATAAAGACATACAATCATAAAATGTAAACGTGCCCTCCTCCCAATAATGCGCGTATTCTCTGGGTCGGCAACACGTCACTTCTGGGTCATTGTTTTGTTCACGTGACTCACTGGAGTGAAAACATAGCGTTTTCACTCCAGTGCAGTGTACGATCGAGAGCGCGTGAGTGACCTCGGGGTCACGGAATACCCGGATGTGCGACCAACAGAATACCCTCAATCAGTCCGACCACGCTACGCCACTGGCCAGTTCGGATTCGTAAATCAGACGCTGGTGCCATCTTGCGAACGTCATGTGTCAGTTGTCACAGTGCGAAATAAACACTGGCTTCAGTGTACAGTTGTGCAGAGACATGGACATGGATATGATTATATCGATAATTATGCAGAGCGAGCAAAGAAGTATAATTATGTATATAGTTCAAAATTACGATCCGCGGTGTATCATTCCGAACAGCGTCCTCTATAGCTCCACGCTTGACAACCTTTAAAGGGATCTAGTAACATTGTCAAAACCCTCAAAACTTACTTGGAATTCTAGCAGATTTCACATACCTTATTGTAATCGTATTACCAATAAACGCATAGAACAGGTTTCAGTTTTTCGAATTTCCTTTTACGACTGAAGTATAAGGATTCTTAATTATCAACTGGATAATAAACTAAGTAGTGGACGTAGGTGGCAATCGCAGATGGCTAGAACAAGTCGGTTTTCCAACTCATTCATTCCAAACTCAATTCGGCTATTGAATGAAAAATAGATAGTATAGAATTTGAGGCTATAATGAATTCGGCCCTTAAGTTACTGTTTGTTTGTACATGTACTATCAATTATGCTTATGTCATGTACTACATTGAATTGAAACAATTAATCTCAAGTAAATTACTTACAATCAGGACATAAATTATCAAATTGTTTAATTAGTTGATTTGTTTTAGATAAATTGGTCATTTCAATTTCAATGTCAATATCGCAAACGTTTGGTTCTTTAGTTTTGTTTTTGTTACTATGATTATACTATGTTTAATATAAAATAATTATAATTACTCACATAAAATAATGATATGCACTGATTTGATATATATAATATTAGCTTTCATATATATTGCGTTTATTGTATAAACATATTATGTAAATACATCCACCCAATTCATAACACTAAATAGTGGTTAATTACACATTGATAGACTTTATGGGAATGAAATATTCTAAAATAATTAGTAATTTGATAATGAACTACATGCATAATTGCATGAACATTTTTTATGTAGTTTTAATAAGCAATATTATGTTAAACTGTGTTAAATTAAGAGATATATACTCTGCAATATGTATTATAGAATGATAAAATTGTATGAATAAGTCTAGTTTCAATATTGGTAATAATTTGAATGATATGGAATTAGCGATACAGATTAAACATTTAATTCTATAAAGGAATTGATGAGCATGTTAATAAAATGGAATGATATTGATGTTGAATAATACACAATTATTTGATATGATAAATGTTGATGTATGGATATAATTTTTGGACACACAAAATTACTAAAATAATAAAAATACATATTATTTGAAGATGTCTGTAAACATCATGTGTTAAGCATTGTATGCACAGTCCTTTTTTTGTCTTTATTATGAACAAACTAATGGTTATTTTGAAAGAATTGATGAAAATACCTTTGATTTATGTAAATGTATATTTTGTTGTAAATATTTTGTATTTCTCCGATTATTGCATGTAACGCAACAAATTTCCTTATGGACAATAAAATCAACTTGAACTTGAACTTGAACTTGAACTTGAACTTGAAAGTTATAACTGTGTACAAGGTCAGTGCAAAGACTTAGTAAATATCACGTAGTTTTTGCTAGTTACTTGGCCATTCAATATCCATTTAACGTGACATTTTCACACATTACTCAGTGGCCATATCAGATCACAACAGTACACATTTTATCATCCAATCATCACTTCTTGCACATGTCAACAAAATTACTAGATCCCTTTAAGGTGCCACGAACTAGTTGTCGACATCGATGCCCACCTTCTCCGCAACACGCCTGAGGAGTTCTCCCTGGTTCTTTAGCTGAGAGGCTAGCTGGAGGAGACTGACAAAAAACACAACAATAATAAAAAATCAATTGTCAAATAATAACCAAGTATTATTATATGAATTCAGAGATAAACTAACTAATAATATACACATGTTGTAACAATGAAAACAAACAAAGAAAATATGGTTGCCCCGCCATTTAGCTATTTGGATGTCATGGGTTCGTATCCCGGTGAAACCTTATTTTCCTTGTTAATTTCCATTCACTAACGGAGTATGATGGACAATTATTAACTTTTAAATGAAAGAGATTGTTATTTTTTCACGTTCTTTATTCTAAAACTCTTAATATAAGTACTACAAATTGGCACTATGCAGGCAAGACATAATACAATGTGGATTAAATGAGATGGGATATTTTCTGCAATGTATCATTAAGTTTCATTATTATAATGAAACTTAAAGGGATAGTTGAGTTCTGGTAAGGAGAGTACAGTTTTAGTGAAACTGAATTTTAGTAACCAAAACCTGCATCATTACATTACAAACTAATAGTTATAACTAGAAAGGAACACAAAATTACAAATGACGTAGTAAAGATCATGTTATCATTCAAAAAGAGCCGTTAAAACGTAAGAGGGCGCTCTCTAAACACTCATCGGTTTTAACCATTTTGAATAAAATATTGTGCATGTTATGCTTTGTTGAAATAGTGATTAGATAGAGAAATAACCAACAACTTTTTGAAAAGAGGAAGCATTTTTTTGAATTTTTAACGGCTGGTTCAAAATTCTCTAATAAACCTGGGGCCCCAGCTTTATTACAAATTGTTATATTTATGGATATTTCAGCCGTTTCTGAACCGATTTTGATCAAACAAAGATGATTTTATTGTTTAAATATTATGCTCTTTCAAATTTTACACTCAGTTCTTCATTACCTCACAAACCAATTAAGTAGTCTAGCGCCCTCTATACCAAAACTCAACTTTCCCTTTAATGTATAGTTACCAAACTGATTACAAAGGGAGTATAGTAACTACATTGAATAATGGGGAAAATGACTGACATGGAATTAAATGTTCAAATTAATGTCTATAAATTACCATTCACGCTGAGTCGACAGCTGAACCAAAACGTCACTTTGTTCCTTATCGGACCGAGATTCGTCCAGAGGCTCTTCAGTGGAAATACGGAACAAGACACTCTTCATCTACGACATGAACGTCGACAAAATACATAATTAGATTTGATATATTATAGGTACGTGGTGTAGCGTTGTCGGACTGATCGGGGGGGGGGGGGGGGGGCGCCTTATGGAATTCTTTGTTTTGTCAAAGATCTTCCCCTTATCATGCTTATGTTTTTATTATTAAATTATTGCTCAATTATGCTAAATTATTCAATTTCAAGTTAAATATTAATTTTATTTTCGTTTCAAACAAAATATACATATTGAATAACAATCAATGAACAAAATAAGGGAATACATATCGGAAACTGAGGGATACACTAAAAAGCGATGCTTGTACAATAATCCCCCCGTACCGTTGTCGGCTGAATTAGCGTTGGGTGTAGAGCGAGTACGGAGCGGCGTGGTCAGCCCATTGAAGTATACTACTTCAATGGGTCAGCCAATCAGCGCGCTTGTTCACTCGAGCAAGGAGACGTTCACGTTATTCACTGCGAAACTGCAAATAGTTCTCGACGGTAGCCAGAGTACGGGTACGGTCACAGCTGACTGCTTCCCCCCTACTCAGCAATTCCGTAGCATTTACGAAAAACCCCTACTGATAGGTACCCGGTAACCTCTTGTAGTAATCACGTGTAAAATACATTGGTTGGATATGTGAATAATGATAATAATACTAATTATAATAATAATAATATAGAGCATACATAAACTTTGCCACAAATTATCTAAGCGCTTTACTTTGTTCTTATAATAATTAATTTCAAGATTACGGGATACATTAGTTTACTTGCCATGCTGGCAATCTAGTGTTGACACTTGGCTAAGGTACAGCGAACATTATTTTGTAAAAATATATATATATAATGAAAACAACTCTAGTCCAGTAGTCATCTATAGGGCCTAGAAGTGTTCATAAGTCCAATGTTTTTCTTACTATTCATGTTCTAAATGGTTTATAGAGCAAATTCAGCTTTGTTGCCACCTCGGCAACATTGAGCAATTTTTTTTATAAGCATTATAAAGATAATGAGCTAATTTGCATATTTCTTAAATATAAGGTCAGAGGTCATTTGCTATGTAGGAATAGTGCAAACATAATGAAAACTATTATTTAAAGGTGTTTTGGGGTGAGGAATTCATTTCCAGTGCCCATTTGCATTTGCCGTATTGGCAACACCCTGAAATTCAAGATGGCTGCCCCTAATTTGCATATTTATGAATATTATTGGTTTTTGCTTGTTTAACCCATTCATTAGCAATAATAACATGATTTTATGTTTCAATCATGTTCTACATATGTATTAAAGATATTTCAGCTTTGATGCCGCCTTGGCAACAATCAGCAATGCATATAATTAGCATAATTAGGTTTTTCACCTAATTTGCATATTCCCAGAAATCAAGTAAAATCGTATATATTGTGAACCCGAAAACAAAAAATTACGAGTAATACCACTTTTCCAAGGTTTTTGGGGGCAACGAATCCATTTATGATACTTATTTTGACATATTTCCATGGCAACCCATATAAATCCAAGATGGCCGATCCAAAAATTAGTCGAGCTAGGATACATGTATTCCTTCTTTTGGTTATAAAAGCTCAGGATGATCTTTTTAAAAAATTTCAATCATTGGAATAAGCAACTAGAATAGTGGACTCACAATTCAGTTTGGTCTCGACTGTAAAAAATAATACATTCATGAAATAATTGCGATCAAACAGATTAATAACATTCTCTCCATACAAAAGCCAAAGGCAGCCATCTTGGATTTACATGGGTTGCCATGGAGATATGTCGAAATAAGTATCATAAATGGATATGTTGCCCCCCAAAACCTTGGAAAAGTGGTATTACTCGTAATTTTTAGTTTTCGGGTTCACAATATATACGATTTTACTTGATTTCTGGGAATATGCAAATTAGGTGAAAAACCTAATTATGCTAATTATATGCATTGCTGATTGTTGCCAAGGTGGCAACAAAGCTGAAATATATTTAATACATATGTAGAACATGATTGAAACATAAAATCATGTTATTATTGCTAATGAATGGGTTAAACGAGCAAAAACCAATAATATTCATAAATATGCAAATTAGGGGCAGCCATCTTGGATTTCAGGGTGTTGCCAATACGGCAAATGCAAATGGGCACTGGAAATGAATTCCTTACCCCAAAACACCTTTAAATAATAGTTTTCATTATGTTTGCACTATTCCTACATAGCAAACGACCTCTGACCTTATTTCAGAAATATGCAAATTAGCTCATTATCTTTATAATGCTTATAAAAAAAATTGCTCAATGTTGCCGAGGTGGCAACAAAGCTGAATTTGCTCTATAAACCATTTAGAACATGAATAGCAAAAAAACATTGGACTTAATGTCTTCAGGTCTAATACACGACATATAGAACCGTCTACTGGACTACTCTTGGGTTCAGAGCGTTACATTACGTACGGATAGCGATTTATTTCAAAATCTTGGATATCGTTGTCACATACCTTTCTCATATGTCTCTGGAACTTCGTGTTCGGCCGGTTAACATGGGCTTCTCGGTAATAATACTTCTGGAGTCTCAAAGGGAGCATGTTCTCCAGGCCCCGATAGCTCTCAACCTGTTTTTACACACACACAAAAGTTACCACCATTCATGAATCCAGAATTTAAATTAGTACTGAATATTTATTAATCTGTAATGGTAGATGAATTGAAAGATTAAACGAGAACTTGTTTGAGATTTAATCTCAATTATATAAGTAATAATAATGAGGGTTTACGTTCATATGAGACCCCGTCAGTGCGCATGCGCTAATCCGCAATATTCGTAGATAGCCGAGGATGTGCCTGCTGAACCAAGGCAGAAAGATAACGAGAACTGTGATTAGTAATAAGACCCAACATTAGGGAGGGAACGTAAACCCTCATTATCATTACTTATATAATTGAGATTAAATCTCAAACAAGTTCTCGTTTAATCTTTCAATTATACTACGTAATACCATTTCGGGATTACGTTCATATGAGATTTTGAAGCTCAGCAGGTACATCCGATCCTGACAACAATATAATGTACAAATACATTTATTGAATGTAGGTATGGCCAGCAGACAACAAGACCGTTTTACTGACAAAACCTTTTAGCCCAACTGACATTAGAGGTGTCTTGAAATCACTCCTGGCCATGTCCATTTGTGTCCATGAAGGACTTATGAGTGCACCTGTACATTCTATGCTCCTGTGTGTGCACCTGTGAAGTAAATGTTCCTGTTCTTCACTGATTTCATGTATATTAAGCGTAGGAATACTTTCCGTAGACCAGCCTGCCCATTGGACCAGAACTCAATAGGAACAATATAAATATAAAATAATATATTTTCTACAAATATATTCCAGCTTTTTAGCCAAGTTAACATGTGCGTGAGGTACTAGTACTGTCCGTTACCCCCATTGTCTTTGTTCTGCGTAAGAGATATCGCAGGTAACTAAATTACATGAGCCTCCTATTCAGTGGGTGTGCCTTCATTGGATAGTGGAAGTTCCACATATACCCCGGATCCTTTTCGGTAGGAGGTCCACTGCATTCGTCCAAAATACAAACAATTCAGTGACTAGACCCCCTGGGTCGATATAGAAAGGTGTGCAAAGTATCATAGCCTAAGTCAAGCGTGAGGCGAAGAACCATGATAACCCCCTAAACCTCCTTTAACCTCAGGAGAGCGTAATTAAAGACAACCTCGTACGCCATAAGAGGGTGTTTATTTACTGGGCCTAATACCAGATATGCTGATAATGTGCTGCATGCCAGCAATCAATGACTCCGAGTTCAAGCTTTCGCTTTCCGAAAGTCTGCCTGCAACCCAACAATGTGTATACATCCTCCTCTATAGATAGTCTAGCTAGGCCTCGTGGCTCATATTCAATTGATTGAGCAAGTAAGTCTAGTCGCATGAGTTATTGGGTTAAAACCAATATCCAGGGGAGGGCACCTCAGTTGATTAAGCCTGATAGAACTATGAGCAGACCAGCTGCATCTCATCATACAGATTGTCCCAAAATGTTAAGGATAACAAAGGATGGGAAACTCAAATCAACAGTGAATGCCCCAATTAGGTAATAATTCATTTTACATATCACCCAAATAAGGCTAGTTCTGGGGACCAATTTCACTGAATGAATATATGTATTCAGCACCTTAAAGTGCCTGTACATTCGGTCTGCCTCCGAGTTATTTTCCCATCAAACGGGCAACTAACATATCTTTGAATATTATGTTTACTCGTGCATAATTCGCAATGAATGCTGTATGCTGCCTCGTCGCTATATATGACGACTTACATCAATCATATCAATACGGGGTAGTACATGTACATTGTCCACATTAATTACAAAGGATAGAATGTCAAATTACCCAGCAGCTACCGTTCGTTAAAGGTAGTTTATGCCGTAAAATGTAGTTATGATATAGGCCATTCTATTTCTAATTCTATCAGCAACCTGTGCATAATTAGACTGAGATTGATAATATAGCACCCAGCCATTCCCACTAGCATGGACGCAACGAGCTCCGATTTCGGTCTTCTCATGGGGGCGAGTAAAGATATCACATGGTGGGAACAACCAACCAATGAAGTTCCCCTCGAGACATAATCATTATTTTACAAATAATGACTTACATTGAATGTCGCTTTACTGGGAGAAATGTATTCTCTCTCTCTAAATAGATGACAATCGACGAGAGGTCCACACATTCCCCTCCTGGAGAATCGAAAAGATCTTCCAGATAACCTTGGCACCATGCCTTATCGAGCGATCCGAAATGATAATGCATATTTTCAAAGGCATTCTATTTAGAGCGCTTTGCATTATAAAGGTCTAAATATCATAGTTCTATATTCAAAATGAAGTCAATGAATATAATTTCTTTAGTGGGATGGGTGCTGATTTCCCAGGGTGAATAAAACCCAAGATGCACAAAAATGTCAGAAGTAGCTTTATAGCTCACTTGAGTTGTTTTAATCCACTCCAATAATCAGGATTGTATCATCCAGATATCCTGACCCGACTTAATTTAGTATAGTGCATATACCTGGTGATGTACCAGGGCCATAGAGTAGGGCTAGAATTGTCAGCATAAATCATAGTAATTCAATCCGAGGTATAAATTATCCTCATGGGTAGTTCGACAATATACAATATACGTCACGGAGATTGCTAGACAATTTTCAGGGAATACACAGTCCAGCACCATGTGCATGCATGTAGCCCGTATGGAATATGCATGTCAATGACATGAAAATAGTCAACTCAGAAAGAGTCCTTGAGAATTAAGGCGTACCCCATTCTTTATTGGTCTAATAGTAATACAAATATTAGATATGAATTCGCCCACTTATATCTTGGCAGGGCTCAATACCATTCAATTATTTATAGACTAGAGGCTACTAATAAACTCGTGTGTGCATTCAGCATCACATGTGACGCCTTCTATATTGCGCGTTCATGTAGGGATTGAATTATTTCCACGCCGGAAACTCATAGCATCCCATGACAGGCCTAATAACATTAAGGTCCGTAATTCTAGCCAGTTTTCTGACAACCTCAATCGACCCAAAAACTTGGGATTATTACAAATATTAAATATTAGCATTATAGGCAAAACGAGTTCATTCAGAGTAATCCACTTGCCTTGTCTGAATTTGGAGTTTTATTTACTCCTCTGCATGTTGGCCTACGGGCTCACTCTTGGCACCAGGCACTAGCATTTGAGACTGGCTTAAATTTAGCCTGTCACGATTGAGCGTGTGGAGGTATAGTCAGTCCCTCCTTTCTGAGTGTACCCTAACACAGGGGCTATTCTGCGATCACTACACTCCTGACATAGGCCTGGACTACACGGCCGGCAGTGGGCTGGGCTCTACGAGCCCAAGCGAATATTCCGATCGCATAAATAGTGGGTTATAGTCATCCCGGTGGGGATGGCGAGGCGGTATTTAAATTACCTCTCATGCTCATATAGCAGAAAATGTACGTTGCAAAGTACGTAAACCTTGCATTCAAGTCAGGGTGCATTATTTCTTATTGCAGATATTCGAGTTATAAGTATAAATTGCCATTGGCTTAGCAATTCAATGCCTATAATATAGGGCCATCTAATCGATGTGTATCAGTACACCGCCCATATAAATGGAGCGTCTCACTCATACAAGTCATATAGTCATAGGCAGCCTTTGGCTCCAAGATTGAAGCCGAAGGGAAACATAGATAATTCCCATTTTGTTTAAGAAAGGAGTCAACTTCGCTGAAAGGGATTTATAAGTAAGCATTGGCGCCCATTGTCGCCGTATAGTATAGATACATATTAGTATTCTATAAATTCGAGTCACGACATTCGTGGCTTTATATCTGTATATTAATGACTCTTATAATCAGACTGACAATATCAAGTTCAGTTGTATTCTCTATGCACTTGCTTGTATCTGGATAATTAGCGGAGAATCTTCAAGAAACAGTGTCACTGTCACCTCTAATATTAGGTGCGACATAAAGTAAGAGTAGACAAGCTACTTCTTATTCAATAAAATACAATAGATTCTCAAATATATCCAATGCGAATTGCCATTGCAAATTTTGCGGCGATAGAGAGAATGACAAATTGATCAGGTTTGCCTGAAATGTACCAACTTATAAGCCCGGTGGGCGGTATGTCATTCATAATATCTCGAAATAGATATTTATCTTTGACGCGCGCTAACCCCCGTGGGGCAGCGGACGGGTGTGAGCAGCCGTAGCATCGGCAGCGGCCAATTAGGTCTGCATAATTCACGCTTACAATAAGTACCAAGTACTAGTATATAGCGCTTCCATATCCAGTCTAGTATTACTGAACGGAGATAAGGAATCACAGATTACGGCTTTAAAATAGAGCCAGTCTATTTCCCTGTCTCGCTCATAGTTACTCATAACCTTTGGCTTCGAGTTTGAATACGATCTACTTTCCTAAACCCTCTCTTGGCGACTGTGTCACCAGCGGCCGTGCCGCAAGAGTAGGATAATCTCGACCCCCGTCAGAGCCCGTGGCTCCTGCGCTAGGCTGTGCCTAGCATGCAGACGGGGGACGGACTCGCTCGATCATTGCCTTTGGCATCGAGTCTGAATTTGATAACTTTCCCCGCCCACTCTTGCCAACTGTGTCGGCAGCAGCTTTGCCGCTAGAGTGGGGAACTCTCCCCCCGTATGAGCCCGTGGCTCCGGCGCTAGGCTGAGCCTAATACGCATGGGGAATATGCAGCCGAGCTGCAATCCATTCTACGAGACGATCAAATCCGGCCTAAAATAACACTTGGAAAACAAGATTTGATATAAATAAACGTCTCAAAAGTACTAGAGAATATCAAATATAATCTAGAAACGATGTGTTACCTTCAAAAAGCGGGGATTGCGCGGATAAAATTGCATATATTCTAGAGATCGAAAGGTGTCCTTTCGCTCAGAATGCACGCGTAACCAACGAATTGCGGATTAGCGCATGCGCACTGACGGGGTCTCATATGAACGTAATCCCGAAATGGTATTACGTAGTATAATAAGCCAGTTCGTAGTTACAATCTGCGCATGCGCGTATTTACTTCCGGGTATTCTGATATTCCATCGATCGTGAGAATCAAAGAAGCCACACGTGCAATTGAATGCGAATTATTTGTTTACGTTTTTAAAATCTGGATCAGGATCAAAATAAGCCCATCGTTTTTGTATTCACCACATCAAAGGTTAATAGCATAATATGTACTATTTCATAGAACAAGAACCGGTTTGATAGAATGTGTTATTCATGTGTAATGATGATATTTATTGATCAATAATTTCACCGAGCCTTGCTTGGCCTGGCTAGCACGCACTGGATATGTACACACGTAGGTGTACATAGCATTGTGCGGAGATTATCGTCTTCCGCTTGCTGGACTATCCAACGCAAAAACAGTTTTTGCCGTCTGATTTCTCTCTCCATTTATTAGAAAATGCAAACAAAATGTCGTTTATGTGATCCACAATTTATATAAATTGATAATGATTACCGACTTTCTTGTTTTGAAGACCGCAACATGTAGAAATAAATATTATATCCCGTCTGTTTTTCTTGCCGATGGCGTCCTAAAACAAAGCGTTCAATTTTGAACGGTACATTGTACGAATGGGCGGTATGCTTATCGCCCGCCTTGTACCATTATTGCGCGTGAATGATTCACCTGGATCATTCACAAGAAAGATGATTACAAGAAAGTTGATATGGAGAAAAATCGGTAAATTCTTGAATATACTTTACATCAAATGTGTTCTTTATGAGTTTATACAGCTGCTCGTATAATTTCCACTTTGATTTTATGCATCTAATGTTTGTTTTATGCTGTCAAACTAAAATTATCCGGTAATATGACATACTACCATACACTTTACTGTACGTTGATCGCCCGTTGATGGAATATCGGACTACGCCCTCTGTCGTCACCCAAGCTCCATAGTCTAATTACGAACTGGCTTATTAGAGACACACTTGTAAGTGAATGAACATGTATTATACGTACATCCAACTGGCACAATAAATATCATCCTGTAGACATGTTACACACAAACCATAACAAAAAATAGCACCAATCATGAGACGGAACATAAGTTTTATTACATATTTTAAAATAACATTAATCTGTAATCATATTGATGTCTTAAAATCAATTAACATATAAATCAGCAAATCAGTGGCGTAGCGTGGTCGAACTAATTGGGGGGGGGGGGGGGGAGGGAGTGGGGGGAGCGAAATAAAGAGGGGGGTAAATAAACTCGATGTATTTCTCAATGTTGTAAGGATTTCTCCTATAGACGTTTGAATTATTGTATGCCAGGTTATTGGAGGCACGTGCCCCCGATGACCCAGTGGTGTAGCGATGGGGGGGGGGGGGGGGGGGGGGGGGGGGAGGCACGTGCCCCCCAATAATTTGAAGGACAAAAATGAAACATAAGGGGACATTTTTTTTAAAGAAAAAAAACAATCATGACCTGAAGCTACGCTGCTGATGTTAAATAAAAAATAAAAATAAAAAAAGAACAAATGACTAATGCCATGAATGCACTAGCGTTAACAATAAGAAATTATGTCATTGCTATGAAATTTTCCATTTACAAACATTGTTTAGAATGTTACATCCCCATCCCAATTTAGGTAAGATCTTCCATTCCATTAGTTATATCAAGAAAATGGTAGTGATAAGACAACTTTATAAATATGAGACCCACCTGGATTTTAAAATTGTGAAGGGTAGCATTCTTTCGTATGCCATCAATGTCGCCGACTGCTATACCAACCTAAGAAGCAAAGGGAAGAAAACAAGAATAATAAGTAAAACAAAACATAATTCATTACGAAACAGTTTCCTAAGAATTTAATTCTTTGGCCCAAGTTCATTCAATTTGTATTTGTGTATACGTAGTTAAATAATTATTTTATTTAAATTAATTATATGAAGAATAAAATAACTCTATCCGTACTCCCTCGCGGAGCTTTCACATTTCTCTTGTACCGTGTTGCTTGGCTCATCATGCTTATGGTAACACAAGACTGAAACGGGGTTTTTTATTTGTCGATTGTCTACCTAATAATGGAGATTGAAAAACACCTTTCGATTGTAGTCGAAATCAACGGACAGTATGAGGTAATATAATATGACATAGGCCCCGTTGCAGAAAGGGATCACGTGTTCTAAATCCGCGAATCTGATTGGTTGAAACGGGCAAAGTATCTGACTTTCAATCAATTGTAACTTACAATAAATTGTATCTATTGCTGCAACATGACCATTGATTGGTACATTTTTTACTATACAGTTGCCACTATATTGTATTACACATGCAGATCAGGTTTCCAATAAAGAACGTGATCGAGTTTTGCTACTCACCGTCAGGTTGGCCAAGACCAGGGGCAGAGGGAAAATAGAAAACCTGCCTATAGAGGTCACCTGTAGTGGCCACTTTTCTTGCTTCCCGTGAGCCGTGAGCAGTTAGGTCGCCAGTACACACACGTTTCACTGTATAACACCCCGTTACCAAATAAAAGAGTTGCCGATACATTACAACGTTGCTATGAATAATTGCAAGTCAGATCGTGTGACTAAAATGCGCATAATTATGTAATTGGTTCAAATGCGCATACAGTATTTTTTTTACCGATCGACTTGCAATATTACGCTTGGTCTGTTGGTTGCAACTTTACAATCGATTGCAACTCTTTCTACGGCGGGGCTCTGGTCGTGTTTTGCTACTCACCGTCAGGTTCGCCAAGACCAGGGGCATGAGGAAGAGGAAGACGCAGAAGACGACGTAAGTGAGACCCGTGAAGGGCTCGAGGTCGACATCGGGATCGAAGATGTCGTCCTTGTTGATCTCGCCGATCATCATGACGAAGGTCGTCGCGAGCGAGAGGACCTCGGTGTTGAATCCGTACTGATTGAGAAAAGATTTAATTTAAAATTTAAATATATATGTTTCTTTTGTGTAGATGTGTAATGTTGATAATAATAAATATGTAGTAATAAATACAAGTGTGATGCAAAGCGCTAATACAAATTAACATGTGCTATGTAGATTGAAATTATACAAACAGTTGAAAAGCTATGATTGTTATTAGAACGCCTATCAATATTTATTGCAGCAATCATACCACATTTAAATATCATTGGGGAGGTGGTGCAGCCCCCCAGCCACCCTTTTATGCCCCCTCCCTCAATCAAAGATATTTTTTATAAACGAATATAAGTTTAGACAACTCACTACTTTCTTCTGCAGTACCATCATGAAGGCAAATGCGAAGGCGGCGATGAAGACAAAGTAAACTATCATAGCCTGGAGGAAAAAACGGGGAACATTGAAGTCATCCGTTAATTGTATCAAATTCAACTGTAATCACTCGGAGCTTGCGCATTTCTCTTGTACCGTGTTGTTTGGCTTGTGGTAACATAAGAATGGATTTTTATTCAATATGTCCCTATAATCATAGTGACATCATTCAGACGATTCTTACACTGATATTGACATTATGATTGAAGTCTCAAATATTACTTTCGGAAAACAACTTTATATATATATGAAGTTCGTGGATCACTGGAATAAACAATACCGGTATGTGGATTATTAAATTTAAACATTTAAGGGATAGTTTAGTGTTTGTTTAGATGGCGTTTCAAGAATAATTTATTTGTGAGGTAATGATAAATCAAGTGTAATATTTGTAAGAGCATGTGATTTCAAAGATAAAATAAACTTAATTTGATCAAAATTGATTTAGAAGTAGCAGAAATATCAATAAATATATCCGATTGGAATACATGACCCACATTTATTAAATACTTATAAGAAAAAATATAATGCCTAAACTTTGTCGAAAATATACCTTTTTAAAGAGTTTTTTTAAATATTTAATGATCTCTCTAGTGAATCAATATTGAACAAAATATCACATTCACAATTTTCATGAGAAATAGTTTAAACCAATATTTTTGGAGAGCGCCCTCTAGTGTTTTAACGGCTGTGTTTGTTAATGATAACAGACTCCTGACTCCTGACTCCCGCAGTTCGTAAATTTGTGTTCATTTTGGGCATGGTGGATTATATTAGTTTGAAATGATATGATGCAAGTTTTGGTTACTAACATTCAGTTTGACCAGAACTGTACTATTTCTTTAATTCCTACAATCGATAACTAAAATGACGCATTTGAGTTAATAAATTGAATGAATATGATTGATAACAAAATAGCAATACAATTCATCACCAACGACGAATGGCAGGAAAGGATTATTAGGATCGAAAGAAAACGAAAACACTATTTACAGTAGAACATGGTATAAAATAGATGTCAACTTAAAGGGTGCATCTGTAAAGTGTCTAACTCCACAAAAAATAATTTGAGCTTCCACATTTCTCCCCTACCGTGTTGTTTGGAGAGAAGAATAAAATAGGGTTAGATTTTTTCAAATGCCCCTTTAGTATGACGATATCTACCATTGATAATCATTCAGCTCAAAAGCGTTAATGAACGGTCATAAACGTCATACAGTAATAAGTTGTAAAAGCTGACGCAAATTTTCGCCTTTTTAACCAGGAAAGCAGTGTTCTATTTGGACATAATTATATTTAAATTATTTGGGTATAGGATTGAAGTCTCAAAAGTTGTTTGGGGCAATATCTGACACTTTACAGGCCCACATTTATGTTTATAATTGCTTACATCACTATTTAACGACTATATTATGGTAAAGAAAAAAATCACTCACGACAAAATCAATCCATAGATAATATATTTTCACAAAAGGCAACTAAAATGAATCAAATTATGATTACCTTGATCAATGAGTACAGCGTAGAGAAAAACATCAAAACATAGACACCAAGATCCCGGAGCCTAGCAAGACAAAAGAAAATTAACAAATATAAACAATGATATTACATTAGTATAACACAATGAGGAATAAAAGATTGTTTAAAGGGATAGTTGAGTTTTGGTCGAACTGAATTTCAGTAACCGACACCTGCACTATTCCTGTTATCATTCAAAACTCAAGTGGGCGCTCTATAAAACTCATCGGTTTAAACCATTTTACATACAAAATTATGCATGTCATGCTTAGTTAAAATAATAATTAAATAGAGATATCGTCAACAACTATTTAAAAACCTCTAATGAAATTTTTTGAAAGAAGTGTATAAGCATTTTATGTATTTTGTTAAGAGTCAAGATATCGTCTGGCTAGACGATATATAAATAAAATATTTTGAAATCGAATTTTAGAACTATGAAAGCATTTGAATGGGAATGATTCTCATTTCACATGTTGTATTCAATGAACTTTCACATGGAATTAAAACAAACCAAAACCATTACAATTTTTTTTTCTCGGGAAGTACCAATACTCAAGTGTACCTTTAAACATTGTAATGCAGACGATGACATATATGCGCAGAGGTAGTGGATAGGAGGACTGCATCCCCCACCCCCAAGAGCAATTTCGTCAATTCATCATCATCCTCATCATCCTCATGATCTTCATCATCCTCATCAGCATCATCATCATCATCATCATCATCATCATCATAATCGTCATCATGGTCATCATCGTCATCCTCATCCTCGTCGTCATCATCATTTTCCTCCTCCTCCTCCTCCTCGTCGTCGTCATCATCACCATCATAATCTCCATGGTCATCATCATCACCACCACCATTACCATCATCATTATCATGGTAATCGCCATCATCATCATCATCATCATCATCATCGTCGTCGCCATCATCGTACCTTTGTATGTATATGAGGAATTTCATCCACGCCAGGAAGACGGCGACGATGCCGAAGGAGAAGTTGAGTCGACAAGGAACGTGGCCGACGGGGAGAGCGTACCACATCGCAGATAAGTACAGCACGAGGTCCAGCACGTTGCCCAATTCAAGGAAGTATCGCAAATGCTGTAACGAATGGGAAAAGAAACAATTAAAGGGAACCAACTCCCAAAAATAATATTCTTATAGATGAAAGGTAATAGTTTTATTAGTCCATCCCACCAACAAGTTCAGAAATATAGGTTTTCAAACAAATTATTGTGATTGAAGAACTCATCATCACATAAAGTACCTAGGGTTAGTGTTCATAGTTCTGCAGACGAAACCAATATTGTCTAGGTCGTACGCGTCTTCCGTGAATCTATTGTCTTCAAACGTATACGCGTTTATAGAATTGGCGCATTCGCAGACGTATGGCGCATACGGAACCATGATGCCATGTTGGTTCCGTAATTGTTAGTAATTAATTTGAATGGTAATTGATTTGAATGATAATGAATTACACAACCCTTTGCAAAGTGTAATTGGCACACATTAGGCTTCTTAGGCCGAAATTGAAGTAAGATCTTATTAAAATAATGACAAAAGTATGAAAATGGAAATTAAAGATACACTTGAGTATTGGTACTTCCCAAAATGCCCCTTGACACTAAGTTGGTTGGTTTTATTTCCATTTGAAAGTTCCTTGAATAAAACAAGTACAATGAGAATCATTCCCTTTCAAATGCTCTCATATTTGAAAAATTTGATTTCAAGATATTTTATTCATAAGTCTACCGGCCGGGGAACATTTTGACCTTTTAGAAAAATACCAAAAAAGCTTACAGACTACTTTTAAAAAAAATCTAAAAAGGTTTTTAAATAGTTGTTGATGATATCTCTATTTTAATCATTATTTCAACAAAACATCAAATGCACAATTTTGTATGAAAAAATGGCTAAAACCAATGAGTTTTTAGAGAGCGCCCTCTTAAGTTGTAACAGCTCTTTAAAAAAAATGATAACAGGGTTTTTACTTAGTTGTTTGTGTATACCTTTCGAGCATGGTGGAGTTATAACGATTGGTTTGTACCGTAATGATTCAGGTTTTGGTTACTAAAGTTAAGTTTGACCAATACTCAACTATCCCTTTAAAGTAAAAATTTAAAGAATCTAGCTGATGACAAAAGTTTTAAAATGAACGGGAAAATCTGTACTTACCAACTTGAGTACCTTCGTGAGGCTTGCAATGATATGACACGCTGAGTAGAGCACGATGTAACCGTTGACCATGCGGATTCCCACACTCGATATTTTGTACACGTTATCCTGTTAAATATCATAAATAAGTATAATCATAATTAAAAGATGAAGTACGACTGAAAAGGGTAACGGCTTGATTGTCATAATTATTCTATATCGATAATTACTATAATTACTGTTATTATTAGTATTATTATTTATTTGCAGGCATAACATAACGGTATATATTACAAGTCATAATTGATCATTATGCTTATCATGATCGTTATTAATTAGCATTATTAAAATTGTATAATTTTAATTGTAATCATTTTTA
The DNA here is from genome assembly GCA_037951105.1 of Echinarachnius parma. Taxonomy (NCBI): domain Eukaryota; kingdom Metazoa; phylum Echinodermata; class Echinoidea; order Clypeasteroida; family Echinarachniidae; genus Echinarachnius; species Echinarachnius parma. The sequence goes on from JBAMJV010004099.1 coordinate 95,811, forward strand.
TTATAATCATCATCGATTTTGATAATTTAGATTATTGATATTAGTGATAATGACAATTTAGCATTATCACTATGATCATTATAAAACAGTTACAGGCCTAATACTACTACATGTCCTGCTACTAATAATATACAAACATTATACCTTTGAAAATCAGCTTCTGCCTGAAAGGTCCATCCCACCGATTTATAAATTAGAAATAATTAAATAGAAAATAATTAAATACCATAAAAAATACCCTCAATCAAATATATATCATTATCTTATGATAACTTGTGCCTTTAGTCGAACATGTTCATCAATAATATGTTTATATAATCGATAAAGTTATATAATATGTTGTGTACATTATGAAATGCGATATAAATTAATTTGTATGTATACCTCTCCCAGGTAGATAATGGATCGGAGGCGCGTGTTGTTGGCAAGATCGATGGGACCCACGCAAGTTTCTGCATCCGGGAAATGGAGAACGGCGTTGGCCGATGACGTCAGGTATATGAGGCATCCCAAGAAGATGAGATAGATGGTTACGCGCGGGTAGTAGAAGTACCGCTCAAAACCTTTCCTATGATCAGAAAAAAAGTATAAATCATATACCATTTAAATAATAATAATAATAATAATTCTACTACTAATAATAATAACACTACTACTACTACTACTGTCTATACTACTACTACTACTACTACTACTACTACTACTACTACTACTACTACTACTACTACTACTACTATTACTACTACTATTACTACTACTATTACTACTACTACTACTAATACTACTACTACTACTACTACTACTGCTGCTGCTGCTGCTGCTGCTGCTACTACTACTACTACAACTACTACAACTACTACTACTACTCAGGCGCGCCGGAAGCAGTTTTGGATTGGGGGGGCAAAACCCGAAGGGGGCTCACGATTTATGTGTTTAGGGGCTCATGCCCGACCACACTCACAGGGTTGCCAACCCCCCCCCCCCCTACCCCCCCCCCCCCCCCCCCCCCTCCCCTCCCACGGTCAAGGGAGCTTTTGCATTTTTGGACTTGAAATTGTGCATAAAAACATGATCCAACAACATAGCTTACTGCCAAAAATGAGTCACGAGGGAGCGAAGCGACCGAGGGCTGTGGAAGTGCATAAAACATAAACCATATGCCACATTATGTATGATCCAACAACATAGCTTACAGCCAAGAATGAGTCCTGAGGGAGCGAAGCGACCGAGGGCTGTGGAAGAGCTAGAGGGGGGAGGGTTTGGGAGGGGGTATCCCCCTCCCACGGGGAAGATTTTGCATTTTCATATTTGAAATGGTGCAATCTGGTGCATAAAACATAAACCATATGCCACATTATGTATGATCCAACAACATAGCTTACAGCCAAGAATGAGTCCCGAGGGAGCGAAGCGACCGAGGGCTGTGGAAGAGCCAGAGGGAGGGGGGGGGGGGGGGGGGGAGGGTTTGGGAGGGGGTATCCCCCTCCCACGGGGAAGATTTTGCATTTTCATATTTGAAATGGTGCAATCTGGTGCATAAAACATAAACCATATGCCACATTATGTATGATCCAACAACATAGCTTACAGCCAAGAATGAGTCCCGAGGGAGCGAAGTGACCGAGGGCTGGGGCAGAGCAAGTTACACAACAAACTGAGATAATTTGTTTGCGCGCGAAGCGCGCAGCGAAAATTTTAAATGGATGAATAACTCAGTTTTTAAACGTTAGAATTGGCTGATACATTTAATTTGTTCTTTTCCTTTTTCTTTCTTTCTTTCTTTTTTCTTCCTTTTTTTTGAGGGGGGAGGCTTTTTTGGGGGGCAAAAACGCGTTTTGCCCCCCCACTTTTTGGATTGGGGGGCGGCCGCCCCCCCTGCCCCCCCCACTTCCGGCGCCTATGCTACTACTACTACTACTACTACTACTACTACTACTACTACTACTACTACTATTAACACTGCTATAACTACTACTACTACTACTACTACTACTACCACTACTACTACTACTACTACTACTACTACTACTACTACTATTATTAATAATAATAATACACATAAATAACATTCATATTGCGAGTAATACAGTGTTTCAAAGCGCTATAACCCTTAGTTATCACAAAGATGACATTTTACAAGTTATATATAAAACAGAACAGAGAGCGTGTGAGTTTAAGTTTCCCTATGTAGAAAAGAATCATAATTAAAATAATATCATAATAACGTAAGACACTAAGAAAAGTAATAGTAATAATTATGATAAATATTGATTATAATAGTAAAATGAATCACTGTGCCGGCCGCCCACAACTTAGGTAAATTTCCTTAATCCATCCATTAAAATATATATATCCAAAGTTCACAGTGTTCTTCTTCAGTTCAAAATCCTTTTTATTTTATTCATACCAAATAACACAACCCGAACAAAAAACACACACAAAAACAAAACTAGCACCTGATATCGGCTTATAAACACAGTATGAAATGTAACGCAATATCAAAATTGTACAACCATACACATCCACATACACGCGCACGTACGCACCAAATCGCACGAAAACACACTTACGCACCCGCAAACATACTAACACCCACACACACACACACACACACACGCAGGTACATCCATACATAACATGCATACATACATACACACACACACGCGCGCAAACACACACACACATTCATTTTGTTATAGGCCTACAATACGCACATATACTGTTTTATTAAAAGATGATTATTTTACCATTTTATGTCGAGTAGGCTCTGAGACAGACGGTGCGAGAGTAGCTCTTCTCTATTAGACTCGATCATTGTCTGAAAAATGTAAAGACACAGGCCATGAATACTTAATTGTTATCAATACCATGAATACTCTAGCAAGGTTTTATCATATTAATAAGTGTTTTTTTTATGTATCCCTTGATATTGATTTTATCACTAAATTTCAGTTCGACCAAATTCAGTTCGTTTTCTTTTAGTTTTATTAAAGAGAAAGAAAAGTCAGGACATGATTTTCGTGCTCTTTAACAAAGACAACGCTGTACATGATGCCGACTGAAGAAGAGATGTTCATAACATACCTTTACACAATTCCAGAATAACATTAGAATATGAATCAAAATAGGTAACACTCTTAATACAAGTACCTATTTGATTGCATATTTTCATTATCGTTATTACTTACATATGTATTACGAGGAAAGGGCATCTAAATGAAGAAGAACATTACTGTTTTGTAATTTTTTTTAATTTCGTGGACTTATTTGGGAAATTGGATAGCTCCTGGGCCCCGGTAGCAGAAAGAGATACAATCGATTGTAAGTTACGATTGATCGTAAGTCAGAAAATTTACGTGTTTCAACCAATCAGATTTGCGCATCTAGAACACGTGATCTGACTTACGATTAATTGCAACTTACAATCGATTGTATCTCTTTCTGCAACGGGGCCCAGGAGAACCACTTTAAACCAGGACGAGGTCAATACAGTATGCATGTTGTACAAAATAAAATTGTCCCAAATAGGATAACATCATCATAATATAGAAACAAAGTACAAACAAAACAAATAAAGAAAAATTACCTGAAGTGCGCAGTAACGTTCACCCTTATTCTCTTTTTGTTCATGTGTTGGTCCGGGGTCCAAGTACTTGAAATCAAACGTTGTCTGTGGTTTTATTTGAGGGAATGAACAACATGAATTAGATATAACATCATAGTTAGAAATAAACATTATTGGTATGTAATTTTCCATCGGAACACAAAGTTCGTATTACGGACCTAAATAAGCCTATATGGGCCTAGGAAAACATAATATAGGTTTTCCCGGTCAATTTCGCTATTTTCTCATGCAATTTCATATCAGCAGCATTCAATTTCACCAAATCCGCGTTTGGATTGACACATCGTCATTCAGATTCGTTTTTAGTCATTCATATTAACTAACGGAGCAACCAATTTCACACTTGGGCGCTCATTTTCGTTAATGGTCATTCAAATTCATCTCTAGCAGTCTCCGGTATCATTTCGGTCATTCAAATTCGCGCATGGGCAAACAAGTTCATTATAAATTCATTCAAATTAAACATGTACGCAGTGGAAATGTAATGGATATGTAACATCATGGTATATGCTACAGTTATTTCGTGCATGGGCAATCAATAAACAAAACATGATGAAAATAAAGATACAGATTATGAAAAAAGATAATGATAAATTAAGATCAGATGATGACAAAAAAGAAAATGTGATGAAAATAAAGATCAAAATGATGAACTCAATATCGCATGATGATAAAGTAAAAACATGATGAACGAATAGAGGTCAAACAAAACGAAAGCACAATGTGAAATGAATATAAAATTATTGAACATTGACAAACAAAACCTTGTGTGTGTATTTTGTATTATGATGTTGTTTTTTTTCTTTTTCGGTTGGGTCTTTCTGGTATACTGTATATTTCTTCCCCTTGTATGTTATCTGGTCCCCATGGAAGAACAGCAGTAGGGTCTAATGCCCCACAGCTGAATATGGGTTATCCAGCCGCTTTTCTCATCATTTGTATATTGTTTATTCATGTATGATTTGTACAATTCTTTTATTTGTATATATGAATCTTCATGTATTGTTATGATGTTGACTTTTTATACGGAAATAAAAACAAACAACAAACAAAATGTGACTGATGAATATCGAAAAGGAAGATTAAAATGTTGAAATTATATCTGAAAAGGGAAAGATATAACACGATGAAATGGTCGAGACTATGTAATTAAGGAAAAGAACGATGATGATGATATAAAAGATAAACCAAAGTCATCGTATGTCATGTATATGTGTGTTTGTATGTGTGTGCGTATGTACATGGTTGTATACATGCATGTAAATATGTGTACGTATGGACGTTTTTTGAGTAACTTAAATCGAATGAACATTTCTGGAAATTGGTCACCCATTAACGAAATTGAATGCACAAACGGGCGATTGTCGAGCTTGCCGTATTAAATTGAATGCCCATTTGTTGAAAATAGCGCCCAATGATGAAATCGAATGCCCATTTGCGAATTTGAAGTTCGCGATTTGACATTTGAGTGCCCATATACGAATATGCATGCTCGTAATATGAATTTGAATGACCAAAGCGACTCCTCCACGGCAATTGCACGAAATTGAATGCACATAAACGAATTTGGGCGCGTAATGTTGGAAATTGGCCGGGAAAACCTATAGTAAAATAGTGTATTTCATATTTTGCAATATTCTTTTGATTGTTTGCCATACTGCACCCTAAACATATTTTACAAAATGGAATTATCGCATTATGAAATTTCAGGATTGTAATGACGAACATAGAATTGAGTGTATAATATTAACAGTGAAATTATGAATTAAATAGTGGACAAATAATACAAAACAATACAAACAAAAATGATATAAATCATAATTTGACGTAATATCACCTGATAGTCATGATGAAAGGAGGGTAGTTCTGACGTCACAACGCACCGGTCCATTACCATCCGGGCTACATCCGGGAGTTTCTCGATGAGCGCCTTGATTGGTGAAACATTGTCCGCATTGCGACACGACATAGCAAGCTCCCACCTATGAAGTACAGTTTGATTTGCAAATATAATTTAGAATAGATATTTCAATCGATCATAATTAATGTCTGAATAGTGTATACTAGTATATCTTTACATGTTGGTATTTGTTTTCTTTCTTCAAAGTTTAGAACAGAACATAAAGCACGGTCGACTGATGGAGGAGGGGGCGGGGGGGGGGGGGGGGCATGCTAGTTATTACTTGTTGTTACTAAAGGGGTGCGTGCACCCCGTATCCCCTCCGGACCCCCTCTTCTCAGTAGCTACGCCAGTGTACGTGTGTCATATGTTTGGAGAGGGTGGAGGGGGGGGGGGGGCAGCAGGGGCTATGGAGGTTCGGTTCATTGCATGATTAACAAAATAAACGCAAAAACATTAAACAAAGCCGACACATGAAGGACGATACTATCACAAACAGACTGACCTATCGCTCTGAATGATAGCCGCCGCAATAGGTTCTGCCTCTTGCCGTATGGCCAGCTCCAGCGGGGTGAGCGAGTCGGCGTTCTTGTGGTTCAGGTCGGCGCCGAGCTCCAGCAACAACCGGGCTGCATCTGTCGACCCGTGGAGGCAGCAGAGCTGGAGGGCTGTATTCTGTGTAAACAAAGAGTATAATGGATAGTACTGTATATAATAAGGTGGACAAGATTCGGAAATTTTACAAGATTTTGTATACGAGGTTTTAACTAAACAAATGACTCGGGATCGTACCAAACAATCATTGTCAATCAATCAATAAATCAATCAATTAATCATTCGATCAATAAATTAATTAACCATTCAGTCAGGTCAATATACAAAAGAATATAGCAAGAAGGTGGTGAAGAAGAAAAAGGAATAAAAGGGCTTCGTACCATTTTCACTATATTTATATCTGTCTATATACGATGTAAATTAATATATTACTTTGTTTATTTCTTGGTGTGTTTTTTTTAAAATAAAACCTTTTGAATTTGATGCTGAACCTCACAATATCCAGTGCTTCTGTCTCAATAATAATGAGGATCTGGACATAGACTAAAGAGGCATCGATTGTGACCTGCGTCCAGAAAAAACCTTTGAATTGAATTGAATTGAATTGAATTGAACTTTATTTTCCACATCATCAACATATGAGAACAATTACAAAATAGACCTAAATTATCCGCCATAGTATCTAACCTGATCAGTGTCGACATCGTCGACCGCCGCTTGGTGATCGATGAGTATGGAGATCGTCTCTGGGTCGTTGTTTGCTGCAGCGAACAATTACAAAATAGACCTAAATTATCCGCCATAGTATACTAACCTGATCTGTGTCGACATCGTCGACCGCCGCTTGGTGATCGATGAGTATGGAGACCGTCTCTGGGTCGTTGTTTGCTGCAGCGTGCATAACGGCTGTGCAAAACTCATGGTCCCTTGAACGGAAGAAAGCGCATTTAAAAAATTATAAGTAGTACTTTCCGCATATATTTCTGTTTTGTTTTTTAGGATCATATAATAGGGCATCCAACTCTTTTCTTATACTGTCTCTCCAAAATAAGTTGGTTATTTGTGTCAAAATAAATAAACATGTTTTCTATAATCTTACAAAAGCTCCCAAAGACGGGCTATTTCGATAAGTCCGTATTTAATTCACAATGGGAGTCAGCTGATCATTATATAATAGCTACCTTGTGACTACATGTATAATAAAGGTCATTATGCATCTCTTGAAAAGAAATACAACTTATAAACAACAAATTCTTTTTCTAAATGTCACCGTTTTTGGCAATAAAACTTTCAGTGGGAAGCGGAGGTGTCTCAGGGTGTGTTTTGCAATTTTCAAACATATGAAAAAGTGTGTGATTGCGTGTGTGTGCGTGATCGTGTGTTGGGAGGAGGGGGGGGGGGGGGGCAATCCCCTCCACTTTTAAAAGTGTGAGTGTGGGGGGGAGGGGGAGCTTATACCCCCTCCGTCCGTCCCCACCTGTTGACGCCCATGGGGACGTATAAAGGGGGTAAACTGTTACCTGCTGCAGACGAATGCCCCCAGTTTGAGGAGCGACCTGGCCACATCTGGGTGCCCGTGTCGGCTGGCTAGGATGAGCGGTGTTTGATTGAAACCATCGTTTGTGTTTAGCAGCCGGGGTTTCAGACGCAACAACTCTTCAACGACCGCCTGGTGTCCATTTCTTGAAATGAAATGAAAAGAAAGAGAGAAAAAAAATTAGAGAGTGTGAAAATCACGTTTTTGAAATTCCATTGTACTGTAATTTTGGATTGCAGATAAGGTAGGATTTCATCTTTACATGTCTTAAAGGGATCAATAGTAACATTGTCAAAATCAACAAAACTGTGTAAGTTTTGTCAACACCTTCTTAGTTTGTGCACATGTCAATGAAGTTACAAGATCCTTTTAAATATTTATTATTACTATCATTATTATTATTATTAGTAGTAGTATTATTATGAGTATTATTATTAGTATTATTATTCTCATTAATATTATTATTATTACAATTAATATAATTATTATTATTATTGTCATAAGTATTAATATTATTATTGAATTATTATAATTCTTGCTCTTAATATTATTTATTATTGCTTCTGCAGGAATCTTCAGGATTGAAGGAGGCAGATTATAGTTAGAAGGAGAAGAAGAAGATTGATGTTGCTATCATTTCATATCATCGTCGCTGGGCAATTAAAAGGACAAATTGACGGTATCGATAGCAAAAAACGATACTTACTTTTTTGGAAGAAACAACATTTTGACATTTTGGGCAATTATATTTTTCAAATGCCAAATCCAGTAATATTGTTAAGTGAAACAGTAATGTAGGCTATAAAGCGATCAAGTCGTTTAATTTGGCCTACGCTCAGTTCTTTTTAACGGAGTTATTTACGCATTTCTGAATTTGCCCTTTTTACATGCACGATATCGTGTCGATATTGGGCATGAAAAAGGACAAAACGCGAATTGCCCTTTTACGCGCATTGATAATGCACAGGCAATGCGCGCGACTTGGCGCAATAATGGGCAGCTAAAAGGGCAAATCCATTTTTGTCCTTTTTATTGCCCATATCATATGCGCGTTTAGTCGTGTATGCCAAACATGCAAGGGTTATTTCGTAGTCACTTGAATTAAAATTGGTTAAACTTGTGGCCGTACGCATGTGCGGATATTGTGATCAATGCTTTATTCTTACGGAAAAGTAGTAAAATAACACATTTCATTCGTTATACATTGATTCTTAACCAAATAACACCTCTCGGCAGTTCGTGAAAACGATTTTGTCCTTTTTGTTGCCCAAATACGCGCAATTTTGTCATTTTGTCCTTTTGTTATTTTTGATTTTCTCAAAAAGTGGGGCACATATGGGAATTCTAAACATATCATCGGATAGGTTTTAAAGAACTCTATCTGAAAATAAAATAAAAACAAAATCGATATTTGACGATAATATCGGCCATTTTGCCCTTTTTATTGCCCAGCGACGTCATACTCAGCGGCTGTGTGAACTGGTGTCTTTCCATAGTAGTCCTTTGCTTTCGGTTCCGCCCCTTGACTCGTTAATAACTTCAGGATCTATATAGATGGTAAGGGGTAAAATAGACGCACAAAAATATTCATATTTGCGAATGAGCAGAAAACAGAATCGGACAAAAACGTGTATGAACACAAAAAACATAACAAGCAAAAGTTGATAATGGTGTATCTGGAAGAAAACATAAACGTATTTTTTCAGGGAAAACGGTTTATGCACGTCGCTATGTAATAGTTGAGTTTAGGTCAAACTTAATTTTTAGTAACCAAAACCTGCACCATTGCGGTACAAACTAATAGTTACTCCACCATGCTCGAAAGGTATACACAATTACAAACGACTAATTAAAAACCCTGTTATCATTCAAAAAGAGCCGTTACAACTCAAGAGGGCGCTCTCTAAAAACGAATTGGTTTTAACCATTTTCCATACAAAATTGTGGGTGTGATGTTTTGTTGTTGTAAGATAATGATTAAATAGAGATATCATCAACAACTAGTTAAAAACATATTTTGATTTTTTTCAAAGAAGTCTTTATTCGTCAAATCTTACAACTATGAGAACATTCGAAAGGGAGTGATTCTCATTTCACATGTTTTATTCAATGAACTTTCAAATGGAATTAAAACCAACCAATTTAGTGTCAAGGGGAATTTCGGGAAGTACCAAGTGTACCTTAAATAAATGTCTGGTCAGTTTCCCCAGGCTGTTTTAATTCATTTATAAACAAGCTGCATCACTCAATCGGTGCATCACTCGATCGGTGATCCCTCGCACATCTCCCTATAAGTTTATTTCTTATACTTCGGGTTTGTGTCAAGTTTATAAGCACGAGCATTGACAAGGGGTTTGGGACGGACAACCATCACAACAGCGTTCTTGCTCAGTTGGTAGCTAGAGCACCGGTCTAGCAATTATCCGGAGGTCTCATGTTTGATTCCCGGGGAAGCTCAATTTTCTTGTCTCAAATTCATTAATATTGACGGTATAGAAAGACCTCAGATGAGCACCTTTAAATGTCCGATTTTGGCAGCGTAATGAAGCGGAGTTTGGTCGTCGTGGTCGACGTCGTTGACGAGCGCATTGGCTCCGTTGTCGAGGAGGAAAGCGACGAAGGTGGAATCGGGGTTCTTGCTCTTCACCGCCCAGTGAAGACAAGTCCGAGAATTGTTGTCACGTACTGGTGCATGAACAGAAAGATATACATTGGAAAAATAAAAGAGTTCTTTAGCAACTTTGTTCCCAAAAAATACCTTTTTTTTTTCACGAGGGCTATTTTGAAAATTTTGAGGGAGAAAAACGTCCTCGTGAAATTATTCACGAGGGCTATTTTGGGGCTCACAGGGGCTCTTATTTTTTGTTTACATCGTTTACACTACTCACGGGTCTTGTTGTGACCTATCCGATTATGCCATGTTTGGTAGTTTCTTTTTTTTTTTTTTTTTCGCCCCCGTGCCGTGGCTCACGGGGGCGATTTCAAAGGTTTCGGGGGCGATCGCCCGTCGACCCCGTGTATTTTTTCGGGAGCAAAAAATAAGTATGTTCTCGGGTGGTGAATTTTATTTGGGGCCGTGGCTGGTCATGCTGGTTAGCAAGCTCAAACTGCCGTAATCATGAAACATTGACAAATGTGACTTCCACTGTTTTACTTGTCGACAAGTGACGTTCCGAAGTTTTAAACCATGATTTAATCATTGCTTTTCCTAAACAACCTTTGTTAATTATAGCCGTTGTTGCTCTAAAGTTATTTATAGACGTATGATCCATGAATACGAACATATTACCATTAACATCACTACAAAACAACTTTGGAAGTAAATAGCATATTACAAGCTAGACATTTCTAAAGTAGTCCTGCATTAAAACAAAACAAAAACAACAACAAAACGGCCGTAATCTCTTCATAATTTAGTACGACTTGTGTTTATGATCATTATTAAAACATATTTTAAAGTTTTATCAATAATGTTGCTCCCTTTATTCGCCTTTGTTGTTTTAACCCAATAATAACTACAATACTTTATCAATTTGTGTCATTTTGACATGTTTACCTCTTATGCTGGCACCATGTTTGAGGAGCGTTGACATCGCGTTTATCTGCCCGTTCCATGCGGCGCAAAGCAGGGGCGTGAAGCCGTACTCGGTGCGATGTTTAACATCGCCGTTCTAAATTTAAACAAAATATAAACAAATAAATTAAGCGCTTTATCAAAAAAGGAGGAAATTCATTGTATTACATAACTTCACAAAACAAATTAAGCTTATCCTAATATTTTGATTTATAACTACGTATCCGCGTAAATTATTATTTTACATAATTATAACTTTACTAATTAAAACAAATTACCGCCAGTTAAACAAATTGTACTTAGGCCTATAACACATTAGAAAACAATTATTGTTTGCTTTTTCGTGTTGAAAATGGGTGTGATATCCATAACATGATACATACATCTGCTGAAGAATGACATAGATCTACCAACAACAGCATCAGCTTTACATTCTAGAAAAAAGCAGCAACGTAAACTAGCGATACAAACAAATATTAAAACGACGAAAAAACATTTAGTAAGCAGGGGGTGTATTCTGAAACGAGTTTAAGTCACTAAAATATATTTTTAGCAAATCGCTATTCCTTACAGTACAGTTGAATATTTTAGTGAGGCATATATGACGTAGATACAATAAATTTAAACTTATAAAACCGTTTTCAGAATACACCCAACTTTAGTTATAATTAATCTTACCGCATTGGCTAGCACATCGATCACACCACAGTGATTGTGTAACGATGCCCTGTAAGAAAAACAAACAAACAATGGACATAATTATACATAAATGTCACCTTTTAAAATATTCTCTGTACAAGTTGTCATTACACAAATTGACAGGAATATAATGACTTCACAATAATATGTTATAGGCCAACTTGATTATAATGTATGATTATCAGCACATTTAAAGTGAAAAAAAAACACTACTGAATAAAAAGTTTGTAATGTGTTAAATGGACTAGCTATCTTGATTTTAAAGTATAGTCTTGTGAACAATAAACTTTATTAATGATTATAGTAGTACATAATGATGAGAGGGGGCTAAAAGTGCGACCATTAAAACATTGAAAATTAAATAAATACATTTTATTGACATCATACACAGTTTCGTATATAGCTAGGGGAGGGGGGGGGGGGGGTGGGGTCACGTGCCTCCCACCCTACAATTTGACAAAAATAATTAAATATATGTGTACAAATAAAGGAATTAATTAGGTGTGCCCCCAATTATTAACGTGCCCCCCCCCCCCCCCCCCTAACCAAACAAATTCGGTCCAACCAAGCTATCATCGGCTCACTTGTGAAGTGGCGTCAAGCCAATGTTGTCCTCCACCTCGACCTGAGCACCGTTCGCCAGAAGCAGCTCGATTATGTTCGTCACCCCAGAGATGGCGGCGACATGCAGCGGGGTGCCCCCAGATCTAATCGGCTTGTCAATGATCGCACGTGATTTCACTAAGAAATCCACCATCTGCAGATATTGATAAGAACATGATTTCAAAACGGTACAATAGTTATACAGCGGAACCTCGATTTAAAGAGGTAACAAAACCCTCTTATAACAAGGTATTTCTGCTGGTCCACGCTATTTGCACACGTTCGTCTTTTTACCCATGATATGATATATACCATGCAGGGCCCCGGCCTGTTGCAGAAAGAGATACAATCGATTGTAATTAGTTAAAATTAATTGTAAGTTAGAAACATTGCGCGATTTAACCAATCAGATTTGCCCATTTAGAACACCTTGGTCCCGTTGCAGAAAGAGATACAATCGATTGTAAGTTACAATTCAGTGTAAGTCAGAAACTTTGCCCGTTTCAACCCACCAATCAGATTCGCGCATTTAGAACACGTGATCTGACTTACAATTAATGGTAACTTACAATTGATTGTATCTCTTTCTGCAACGAGGCCATGATCTGACTTACAATTAATGGTAACTAACAATTGATTGTATCTCTTTCTGCAACGGGGCCATGATCTGACTTACAATTAATTGTAACTTACAATCGATTGTATCTCTTTCTGCAACGGGGCCATGATCTGACTTACAATTAATTTTTAACTTACAATCGATTGTATCTCTTTCTGCAACGGGGCCATGATCTGACTTACAATTAATGGTAACTTACAATTGATTGTATCTCTTTCTGCAACGGGGCCATGATCTGACTTACAATTAATTGTAACTTACAATCGATTGTATCTCTTTCTGCAACGGGGCCATGATCTGACTTACAATTAATGGTAACTTACAATCGATTGTATCTCTTTCTGCAACGGGGCCATGATCTGACTTACAATTAATGGTAACTTACAATCGATTGTATCTCTTTCTGCAACGGGGCCATGATCTGACTTACAATTAATGGTAACTTACAATTGATTGTATCTCTTTCTGCAACGGGGCCATGATCTGACTTACAATTAATGGTAACTTACAATTGATTGTATCTCTTTCTGCAACGGGGCCATGATCTGACTTACAATTAATGGTAACTTACAATTGATTGTATCTCTTTCTGCAACGGGGCCATGATCTGACTTACAATTAATGGTAACTTACAATTGATTGTATCTCTTTCTGCAACGGGGCCATGATCTGACTTACAATTAATTGTAACTTACAATCGATTGTATCTCTTTCTGCAACGGGGCCATGATCTGACTTACAATTAATGGTAACTTACAATTGATTGTATCTCTTTCTGCAACGGGGCCATGATCTGACTTACAATTAATGGTAACTTACAATCGATTGTATCTCTTTCTGCAACGGGGCCATGATCTGACTTACAATTAATGGTAACTTACAATTGATTGTATCTCTTTCTGCAACGGGGCCATGATCTGACTTACAATTAATTGTAACTTACAATCGATTGTATCTCTTTCTGCAACGGGACCATGATCTGACTTACAATTAATGGTAACTTACAATCGATTGTATCTCTTTCTGCAACGGGGCCATGATCTGACTTACAATTAATGGTAACTTACAATTGATTGTATCTCTTTCTGCAACGGGGCCATGATCTGACTTACAATTAATGGTAACTTACAATTGATTGTATCTCTTTCTGCAACGGGGCCATGATCTGACTTACAATTAATGGTAACTTACAATCGATTGTATCTCTTTCTGCAACGGGGCCATGATTTGACTTACAATTAATGGTAACTTACAATTGATTGTATCTCTTTCTGCAACGGGGCCATGATCTGACTTACAATTAATGGTAACTTACAATTGATTGTATCTCTTTCTGCAACGGGGCCATGATCTGACTTACAATTAATTGTAACTTACAATCGATTGTATCTCTTTCTGCAACGGGGCCATGATCTGACTTACAATTAATGGTAACTTACAATCGATTGTATCTCTTTCTGCAACGGGGCCATGATCTGACTTACAATTAATGGTAACTTACAATTGATTGTATCTCTTTCTGCAACGGGGCCATGATCTGACTTACAATTAATGGTAACTTACAATTGATTGTATCTCTTTCTGCAACGGGGCCATGATCTGACTTACAATTAATGGTAACTTACAATTGATTGTATCTCTTTCTGCAACGGGGCCATGATCTGACTTACAATTAATGGTAACTTACAATTGATTGTATCTCTTTCTGCAACGGGGCCATGATCTGACTTACAATTAATTGTAACTTACAATCGATTGTATCTCTTTCTGCAACGGGGCCATGATCTGACTTACAATTAATGGTAACTTACAATCGATTGTATCTCTTTCTGCAACGGGGCCATGATCTGACTTACAATTAATGGTAACTTACAATTGATTGTATCTCTTTCTGCAACGGGGCCATGATCTGACTTACAATTAATGGTAACTTACAATTGATTGTATCTCTTTCTGCAACGAGGCTCTGGTAATTATTACAAGATTATAGTCATGGTCCTTAGATCCTCGTTATAGGGGCATTCTTCGATAAGTGTATATTTTCGACCATCGTGAGATTGTGAATATCAAAACTATTTCTCCACTTTCTTTCTGTGTGTTTAATATATGTTAACATCTGTAGATTAGGGAAATATTGTTTGGCGCGATCTTTAATGGGGCTATGTAATATTTTTTATATTTTTTTATTAACATGTACACTGTTAATGCGTCATCTCCGTTACGACATTTTTGCACAACTACCGTAGATCGTCGCATTTTAACTGAATAACATAATTCACTTCTTATTCAATCTTTGTTTGGAAAGAAAGGGTGACTGTGAAAAGAAGAACTGAAAAAAAAACATTGGTCAACCATAATCACATTTTTTCCCTCTAGAGCCACCATTTATACTTGCCTTGCTGAATAAATAGTGAATTTTGCCAAATAGTTTTGCTTTCAATCAGTGTGATGAAATTTTCTCAGGAATTTAGGATAAAGAGAGGTACATGATTACGAGTAAATATAGATCGCTAAAAATACCAATACAAATATTTTTTACCAGAGTATAATCTTTGTTGAAATTTATGCATTTCAACTCAGCGTGACGGAGATGACTGAAGCGTGACGGAAATGACCGAAGCGTGTATTTAAGAATACATTATAACCACATGTTATATAATAATCTAAAATTCATGCAAACTAAGCTTTGTCATAGAATATTTGTCAATTTTGAACAACATTGTGTGTCAATTAACTGAGTTGACAATCCAACTCAAACTCATCATCTCAGTCACAAAAGAGCCGTGACGGAGATGACTATCAGACACATTTAAAGCGCCGATAGCTAATGGCAATGTATTCAATACAAATGAGCGATAGTGTTGTATGGTTGTTCCGTGGGCACATTCATACAAATGATTACAAATTCAATCTAACATCTTTATCTAGCTAATATCAATCGTTTGGAGATGATAATCATCATCTCCGTCACAAAAAAAAAAACGTGACGGAGATGACTTTCAGACACATTTAAAGCGCTGATAGCTTATAGCAATTTATGCAATACAAATAAGCGATAGTAAGCCAATAGGTACCGTTGGTTAAGGTGATGGCACAAACTATCACTTCCGAGGCGATCTGGATGTAGCTATCTTTCCGAAGCGAAGCTGAGGAAAGATAGCGTATACATACATTCAGATCGCCGAGGAAGTGATAGTTTGCCATCGCCTGAAACCAAAAGGTGATTATTTGCTTTATATTCGACAAGGCTACCGGTGAAGAAGGGATTGATTTGATGTGGCGTCTTTGCTGCAATATCTGGAAGGAGAAAGAGTGGCCTAAAGACTGGTGTAGAGCTGTATTCATAACATTACCAAAGAAGGGGGATCTGAAAGAATGTTCAAATCATCGGACAATAAGCTTGATTTGTCATGCAGGTAAAGTACTTCTGAAGATCATTAGCGGGAGAATGAAAGTCAAGCTGAAAGATCTCAGAAGAGCAGGCAGGGTTCCGTGAAGGCAGGGGGACAAGAGATCAGATTGTTAACATCAGAAATGTAATCGAGAAATGCAGAGAACTCAAACACCCTCTTTATATGTGTTTCATAGATTACAGTAAGGCATTCGACTGTGTAAGCCACCATCAACTGTGGGATACAATGACAAAGATGGGATTCCCAAGTCACATAGTAGGACTGATCAAGAATCTTTACCAGGACCAAGAATCTACAGTGAGGACCAGTAGCGGGGATACTGAGTGGTTTGAAATAGGCAGAGGTGTACGTCAGGGCTGTATATCTCCAAACCTTTTTAATATATACTCCGAGGACATCATGAGAGAGGCACTGGAAGGTTTCAATGGAGGAGTGAAATTCGGAGGTACAAATATTACAAACTAGGTATGTAGATGACACTACTCTAGTTTGCAGCAGCAGAGAGGAGCTCATTGACCTATTGAACCGTATTAAAAAGGCGAATGAAGAGAAAGATCTTCTATTGAACACTAAAAAGACTAAAATAATGGTAGTCGACAAAGACAGCAACAACAACGATTTCTACATAGATGGAAAGAAGATTGAAATAGTCAGTCAGTTTGATTATTTGGGTTGAATAATCAATAACAAAGGGGAGAGCACCACAGAGATAAGGAGAAGACTGGCAATAGCAAGATCAAACGTGCAGAGCATGTCTCATATCTGGAAAAGCCGAGGCCTTTCACTCGATCTGAAGGTTCGACTTCTTCGTGCAACTGCATTCTCCATTGCTACATATGGATGCGAGTCTTGGGCCATGACAAAGAACGACAGAAAAAGAGTTGACGCTTTTGAGATGTGGTGCTACAGACGGCTTCTACAGGTGTCTTGGCAAGATATGTAGACAAATGTATGGATTCTGAACAAGATTGGTACAGACTTAACTATCAGAAGGGGAATTATGGAACGAAAACTAAAGTACTTTGGGTACATCGTTAGGAGAACTGAAGGAATTGAAAAAAAGAATACTGCAAGGCGCAATTGAAGGAAAACGTGGCAGAGGTCGTCCACCTACATCTTGGACTGACGATATCAAGAGAGTGTCCGGGGAAGGAATGAAGGGTGCAACACACTTGGCAGAAGATAGAGTTGCATGGCGTGCTCTCGTGAAGACCACAGCAGCGCTTTACAGCGCCACCTGAACTTGATGATGATGATGATTCGACATCGAACTTCTAGATCTACATGTAGGTCTAGTCTAAGCAGGCCTAGGTCTAGACTATATAAATCTAAGTACTGTTAGTGTTACTAGGTTTGATCTACTTACCAGCAATGTCAATGTTATTCCAATTTCGGTAACATGGTAATTCCATGACAATTCCATTATTTTATAACAGTTCAAATGTCAACTATAACTCCTTGAAAATTCCAAAAGTTAAAACGCGAAATGTAAACTCCCCCCAAAACAGTTCAAAGTCAACAAACACGAAAATAGAGTCTTCCCAACACCTTGGTCTAGCGCATCCAAGACCAAGTCCACGGTCAGACAGTTCGTCAAAATGTATGCTTCCAGCATCGCAATAATCTTGGAACACTTTCAGGCTGAACTTAAGTTGTCGCTTTGTATTTTTACTTTCACTCTCAAGCAAAAGAATGTCCATTTCAGCTTCGTTAGAGCTCAAATCGTACGTCGAACAACAGAACAAGCACTGAAGCAGCAAACGGGTACGGTACAGTACAGTGCATGCAGCGCATGCATAT
The DNA here is from genome assembly GCA_037951105.1 of Echinarachnius parma. NCBI lineage: Eukaryota > Metazoa > Echinodermata > Echinoidea > Clypeasteroida > Echinarachniidae > Echinarachnius > Echinarachnius parma. The sequence goes on from JBAMJV010004099.1 coordinate 114,136, forward strand.
TATTATATGCAGCTTCAGTACAGTGCATAAATATGCAGTGTGCTACGTATGCACAACGAATAAAATTAAATTTGTAATTCGCGCGCATACCGTAGAGTTATCATGCACATGTACGTACGTACGCCAATGGCCACACCATAGAAGTATGACTCCAACACTGCCGTTGTAGAACTAGAAGGTAAACTGTATTGTCCGTAGGTACCGTACCCCATAGCCTTTGTACATAAAACAATGGCGGGCTGACGGTCTTGTTTACGAGCAGTATTGAACGGAGGAAGTTCGTCACAAAACTGCATTGTGGGGAAATAATATGACGAAACAATAGGAATGTGCGTAAGGCGCGCACTTTACCAAGCGCACTCACACTGTACATTTTCTATGGCAAAGATGTCATTAGCGCGTACATTTGTGATTTTGCGCGCGATGAATTTGTAAACAATTTTTGCCCTTGGCTGAGACGGTGATCCGTGTATGAAGGGCGACTCTTCTGCAAATATTGAGCAATCATAAACAGTATTTAACTAAAAATGTAACTAAAAAGTGGTCTTATTGATGTAGTAGAAAATGGCAACACAAATTGATTACGCTAGATAAAGAGGTGGTGAATATTTCACCGCTCAATGTGATGTATTTTATTATTTAATTCCAGATCAATTTCGAAATGCACAGCCTGTCATACTTTTGATGACGTTTTGTGACGTAGCTAAACTGCTTCTAATCGCATGCATACCTAACCGTCATGGCGGCTGAGTTTACCCCCCCTGGGCCACACACGAGCTCCACAGTCAAGTCAATGCAACCGCGGAGTGTAGAAAGTACTTTACCAATTATCTAGCTAATATCAAGCGTTCGGACCAAGGATATTTAAATATATTAAGCGTATTTGTACAATAAGCGTATTGTACAGCTATACGCTTATATAATAAGGATCGTTTACCTTATCGCGCGCTATTCACTTTTCTACAGGATAAGCGTGTCCATGGGAAAATAAGCGTATTGCGCAGAGACAATTTATGTAAATTAGACAAACGTTCAACATTAACATAGAAACAACAACAACAAAGAAAACGCGCACACCTCTGACCCATGGACCTAGATATACGTAGATTCAGAATACCACAACTGATGATGCAGCCGGTTTGAAAGCAAATTTCAGATTTTTAAATTTGTGCTACACAAAATGAAATTTTAATTTAACAGACGGAAGTATAATTTATATTCAACAATATTGTATGTTAAATTTTGATACTAGTGCATTAGTTGCGCCAGTACAAGTTGGCCATTTTGAAAATTTATTTCGTATCTATTTCTTCCTACAATTCTGTGGTGTGGTCTGCTGAACGTCATATCTCCGGGCACCCGGGTTGTGTATAATAATCGATACTGCTGGCGATTTTGGGGTTGGTTTGTTTATTCAGTACAGTCAATGCATTGGCGCGCGCGGGAAAATTGTCTGCAAGTGTAAAACATGTAGGCCTAATAATTGGTAGCATTATGCTATAACTTTTGCCATTATCATTACAGGCTCATGTTTAAGTGTTTGCATTACTAAAGTAGTTTGTTTATTTTGTGTGAATACAGTCAGCTATTTTGATAATTCACTTATCACTTTATGATACAGTAATTCATCGTTTCGCTGCTTGTTTCCCATACCAAGCGGCATGATCATTTCCTTCCATTTTACAGGTCTCTCAATTTACTCATGGCGTATTTAAATAGTCAGCCAAGTTCAATTATTTGAAGTGATGTTGCAAAAAGTGTTATTCCTCCTTCCAAATTCATAAATTTCCGATATGATTTGGTAACTATATTAGCGTTACTGACAATTATTTACGTGCAAACTTATACTTGTGGGCATAGACGTGCGATTTTGTTTTAATTGTTTATTTTCATGCTATTGTACATGTGTTTGTTGCAGTGGTGTGTTGATCATACATTTAATCTGAATATCATTCTTTTAAACTTGGGCGATAGCTGTTGTTCGCCAAGATCCTGATATAACATCTTAAAATACAAATACAATGCAATACAGTATTACGTTCGAAGGCACACACATACACGCACACACGCACACACGCACACACACACGCACACAAACGCCTATATCGCTTTCTTTGTACATTAAAGGGATGATGCAGTTTGGGTCAAACAGAACTGTATAGTGTTTTAAACTTACGGTATATCATTAAACAAAACTTATACTTTATTTATCAATGATACTTGCATTGTAGAAAAGCTCATACAAACAGCTAAGTGAAAAGCCTGTTATCATTCAAAAGCAGCCTTTCAACCCTTTTCATGAACAATAGTGCTTGTGTATTCTGTAATTTAAAACAATCATTCAATAAAGAGATCATCAACAACTATTGAATAACCTCTTGGTTATTCGTGCGGGCGTTATATAATTTGTATTGGTCAAATAATCAAATGAGTGGGGGCCCACATGTTTTATTCCAATCAGATTGACAGCTGGTTCTCAACAAATTTTGATCCAATAATTTTGTTTTATCTCTAAAATCACGTGCTCTTCCAAGAATTACACTTAGTTTTTCATATTCTCGCAAATTCATTATTTCTCGAAGCGCCAAATCCAAAACTTACTATAAACACAAACGACATTCGGATTTTGAGTCTATTAATTATAAACACACAATTATATCATATCTGGCACCACTTTTGGTATTCAAATCGCCAAACCCTTGTCTCGAATAGAATATGGCAAATTGACAATTATTTGTGCTTAAAGGGTGAGTTTTGGTAAAGCGAGTACAGTTTTAGTCGATTTTAGTAAGCAAAACATGCACCATTACATTACAATCCAATAGTTATTACTCCACCATGCTAACAAGTAATAAAATATTACAAATTACATGTACTAAGTAAAAAGCCTGTTTTCATTCCAAAAGAGCAATTCAAACTCAAAAGGGCGCTTTCTAAACACTCATCGGTTTCAACCATTCAAAACAAAATATCGTGCATGTGATGTTTTGTTGAAATAGTGATTAGATAGACTAATAGAGATAATCACCGACCATCTCAAAACCTATTTTGTAAATTTTTGAAAAGAGAAAGCATTTTTTAAATATTTTTTTTACGGCTAGTTGGTTCAAAATTGTTGAATAATTTTGGGGCCCCACATTTATTACAAATGTTTATGGATATTTCAGCCATTTCTCAATTATCCCTTTAATCCTATTGATATTGTTATTATAGGATGAATGGGTGAATGAGTAAATAAATGGGTATACGGCATTGGAGTAATGCTCCAATAATAAATGCTGCCACATTCTGTTTGAGACCCACTTGTTAACAAAGGGTAGGTACTAGCCCAGCCATGAAGCAAACGATTGTTTCAAAACTCATTTCAGAGAGAAGGTAATTAGCTAATCCACTGATACAAACAGGTCTTAAATAAATGAGAATTAGGAGGCTCGAAAACTTTCCAAACTTTTTGTGAGGAGCTAATTTTTTTTTTTAATTAGTAAATTTCCAGAAAATATACCTGTAAGTATTTATTTTGTTGTTCTTAAATAATCATATAAATTTAATGGGATCCCACGTTTATCCTGATCAGATATATTTATTGATATTTCAGCTGTTTCTGACCCGATTTTGATTTATACCCAGGGGGCAAAGGGGGTTTGTCAGCTTTTGCCTGTTGTAAAAGGTTGGCCACCAGAAATGGCTTCTAGGACCTTCTAGGATCACAACCTAGGTGGACAACCTCGCGGACAAGCTGCTCGAAGCCCACAGAATGAGTTTTAAGAAAATCACCTCTACTGTAGCTATATGGTGGGTTTAGGCCTTAGGGGTCATGAAGTCCCGATCTCACATTGTTCATAATTACACCACGATGCTTAATAATATCTGCTTGTCAATTCATGGACGTCTTTCTTAGATTCCTGCGCATCATATGATACCAAATTTGAGCATATTGCATATTTGGTTGTTGTGAAAAATGTTGTTAAAGCGTGATGCATCACACACGGAAGTGACATTTTTAATGGAGCGTTTATGTATAACAAGCAAATATAGTACCAATAATTACAAACAATGATATATTTTGATCAGTACAAACTAAATGTGCATCAAAATAACTTTATATATATGTTTACCATGAAATAAACTGGTTAAAAACACTAAACAATAACATAAGCAATAAAAACAAAGAAATACATACGAATTTGAATCTGTTCATGTAATTATTTCTTTAGATCTCTTCAAAATTACATTCACTGATACAAAAATGCATCAAAACATAATAAATTTACTTTGTTAGTGTTCCATGAATCAGACACATTAAGAGTTGTGGTGTAGGGAGGGTGGGGGCCTGGTGGGGGGGGGGGGGGGGGCATGACCATGCCTTATTGTCAGTGGACTCCACAACAGTATTAAAATGATTACCATTAGTATTATGATGGATTTAGTGTGGTCAGGAGACTAAATAAATAGTCTCTATTTGTAGTTGTCTTTAATATTTTTGAACTCAGATTACAGGATATTATTACAGCCGTGGATCGTTTTGAAAAATTTACCCAACAATGCTTTCTATGACCTACGATAACAACCATGTTGGACAACTGCTGAAAGTATGAACTGAAAATTGAAAAGTGCCCTTTCTATACATGTATACTTTACCATACTTTCTGAGATACGCATACATATTTTGAATGGAACCAGTTATAAAACAAAAGTCCATTATTGCAGATAATAATATCTACCAAGCCAAACAAACAAATACATGCAAAACATCAAATGTAAATTGTAGTTTCGGCAAAACATGGTATTATCGCTTTCTGTGAATGATCTTTTCAATTTCTGACTCGCCAACTTATATCCCAGATACCCCCCTCCCACACCCTCCCCCCGCTCAGTCTCTTCGCTCCCTCGGGCTTGGTCGCTTCGCTCCTTGCAACGGTCTCACTCTCACATCTGGCTCGAAGTTGGAAGCACTGTGAGTGTGGTTGGGCATGAGCCCCTATACACACATAAAATCGTGAGCCCCCATAGGTTTTGCCCCCACCCCCAAATCCAAAACTTCTTCCGGCACGCCATCTAAACATCTACACCCCCCCCCCCCCCCCCCCCCCCCCCCCACTGAGAGGACTTTCAAGCAATTGTTTTGGTCTCGAAATATTTCGGCAGGTGGTCTCGGCCGCGAACAAATTGGTCTTGGTCCGGTGAACGGCAAATCATCCCCCCAGGTGTCAGAACCTGTCTACGCCACTGCTGACAACGGCAGCCTATGTAGCATGGAACCGCCTTCTTTGAGCAAGGACAGTTCTTCTAGCATCCCCTGACACATCCACACGATAGTGTCTTTTCCATCGATTCACGCCAGGCTTATTGTGTAGATGGCACTGGAATTGGTTTCCCATCAGTCAAGGACCATCCGAACTCTGTACACGATGGAATGTTTGGCTTGGCGATGTGCGCTCTCAATTTTTCAAGATCAGAATCTTCAAATTGGTCGCTTTTGGTGGTGACACATCTATGGTCAGTTCTCGTGCCTGGGTGATGAGGTCGCCTGTTATGGTATTTGCTTGGTTGTCACCATAGTCTACCACTGCAGGTGTGTTTCGTTTCATGCTGCTCTTGAGCCATGCTTTCTTGCCGCTGAAGCATGGGTAGCTAGTGGTATCTCTGCCACTCAGACTGCGCATGACACAGATTATTGTTAGTGGTGGACAACTCTACATTTTTGATTTCATAGGGAAGCATGAGTGCAGTAATAGTCCTCCATCTTTGTTCAAGGAAGACGGCAGTATGAGAAGTGGTACCAATGCTAGCCTGGTAAAGGTCTTAAAAGAGGAAACCAAAGTGACATGTGTTTCCGATTTGCCTCAGGATGACAACAAAACAGCAGTTGTTGTTGATGCAATGTGCGCCATACGGCGCTGGTCATTTCACAAAGGGGAAACATTTGAAGCAATCACCGAACGGTACACAAATCTGTTGCTGAAATATGTTCCTGTTGGTACCGAGATCATACACTTTTGTTTCGACAGATACATTTGAGCCAGCCTGAAGTCTGCTGAGCAGGAACAGAGGTATACCCGATCCAAATTAGCCAAGGTATATGAAGTCAGTGGGCAGTACACAGCTCCTGATCGACAGGAGTTTGTCTCTGTATCAGCAAACAAGGCGAACCTTCTGAGCTTCCTGTGTGAAAGGTGGTGTGAGAATGAACAGCGTGAACCTTCTCTTGGCCAAACTCATCTGTACCTTGGTGGCGGATTCAAAGAAGAAACAAAAAATATGCTCGTGACAGGAGGATCTGTGGTGGAAGTTCCAGCCCTTGAATCTACACAACAGGAGGCTGATACACGGGTCATACTCCACACACTCTACAGTCTCAAGAATGATGGAGTCGACAGCGTTGTCATACATACCACGGTGCAACAAATCTCACGGATCTCTCAGAGATGTGGGTGAGGACAGCCCATAATGCATACCTACCTATCCATGATATGATTGTAGCAGTGGGGCCATCACAGAAAATGAATATAACATTCACGGATATCAATGATAGCAACTGGTGACTAAGAAAACGAATAGAACATTTGCGGATATCAGTGATAGCAGCTGGTGACTTAAGAAATGAATAGAAAATTCGCGGAAATCTGTGATATCAGTTGGCGAGTCAGAAATTGAAAAGATCATTCACAGAAAGCGATATTACCATGTTTTGCCGAAACTACAATTTACATTGTATGTTTTGTATGTATTTGTTCATTTGGCTTGGTACATATTATTATCTGCAATAATGGACTTTTGTTTTATAACTGGTTCTCTCATTCAAAATATGTATGCGTATCTCAGAAAGTAGGGTTAGTATACACGTATAGAAAGGGCACTTTTCAATTTTCACTTCATACTTTCAGCAGTTAAATTGTCCAACCTGGTTGTTATCGTAGGTCATAAGCATTGTTGGGTAAACATTTCACAACAATCCACGGCTGTAATAGTATCCTGTAATCTGAGCTCCAAAATATTAAAGACAACTACAAATAGAGACTATTTATTTAGTCTCCTGACCACACTAAATCCATCATAATACTAAAATGGTAATCATTTTAATACTGTTGTGGAGTCCACTGACAATAAGGCTTGGTCATGCCCCCCCCCCCCCCCCCCCCCACCGGACCCCCACCCTCCCTACTCCACAACTCTTATTTTGTCTGATTCATGGCACACTAACAAAGTAAATTTATTATGTTTTGAAGCATTTTTGTATCAGTGAATGTAATTTTGAAGAGATCTAAAGAAATAATTACATGAACATATTCAAATTATTATGTATTTCTTTGTTTGTATTGCTTATGTTCTTTATTGTTTAGTGTTTTTAAATAGTTTATTTCATAGTAAACATATATCTAAAGTTATTTTGATGCACATTTAGTTTGTAATGATCAAAATATATCATTGTTTTTAATTATTGGTACTATATTTGCTTTTTATACATAAACGCTCCATTAAAAATGTCACTTCCGTGTGTGACGCATCACGCTTTAACAACATTTTTCACAACAACCAAATATGCAATATACATGATGCGCAGGAATCTAAGGAAGACGTCCATGAATTTACAAGCAGATATCATCAAGCATCGTGGTGTAATCATGAAAAATGTGAGATCGGGACTTCATGACCCCTAAGGCCTAAACCCACCATATAGCTACAGTAGGGGTGATTTTCTTAAAACTCATTCTGTGGGCTTCGAGCAGCTTGTCCGCGAGGTTGTCCACCTAGATTGTGTTCCTAGAAGGTCCTAGAAGCCATTTCTGGCCACCAACCTTTTACAACAGGCAAAAGCTGATATCCGAAAAAAATGGGTGTTTGCCCCCTGGGTACTATACAGTATTATATACCGGTACGATAAACCCGCTCCCTGGATATACCAACATCATAATTTAAAAATGGTGTATCAAAAAGCAGTGCTTATATGATATGCGTTACTTGTCACATATTCAAATCACATCATAAAAATAACAAAATATTGATTAACTAAGTACATGTGTAGCTTTATATACAATACTTCTCGAGTATACAATCATTATTTACTATATAATTATTGAAATATTACATTATCAAACACAATAATATTAATAACCTTACTGCGTAACATATGGCAAAATAATCATGAATAAATCACACATTTACATAATGACCCCTCATTCACCAGCTATTACATTTTAACCACATAACCAATATGAATTGATATCACATTCTTTGTGTATCAATATTAAGCATGGGCGTAGCGAGTTACGTAATACCTATTCAACTGGGGGGATGTAATCCGATGAATGAATAGATCATCCCCCCACTTGAATGGGTATCAATGTCATGTCTACGCCCGTGATATTAAGTAATGTTCGTAATGTTTCAAAATACATTTAAAGGGATCTATTAACATTGTCAACATCCACATCACTAACTGAGAGCTCCAATTGTTCTCTCATACCTTGTTACATTCGTGTTATCAATAGAAGCAGGGAACAGGTTTTGGTTTTCCGAATTTCCCTTTCGTTAAGCCCGGCGCAGACAGAGCCGACTCGACCCGATCCGACTGGTTTCAATCAGGCTAGAGGTGGGCCCGGTCGGTCGGATCCGTTTCATCGTGTTGAATCGGCCCCAACTGGCATCCGACTGTCTCTCTACTGGCAAAATGTGTGTCGCGAGGCACTGAAAACTGAGCCGATCCGAATGAAAACCAGTCGAATCGGGTCGAGTCGGCTCTGTCTGCGCCGGGCATTAGAAAGATAGTTTACGATCGATTGATTGAAGTATTCTGATTTGTTATTATTCATTGCTATGGAAAGTTATTACTGTGTACAAAGTCAGTGCAATAAGGAAGCAAAGATCACTTTGCATTTTCACTCATTATGTCATATAACATTCATCTTCCATATATTACAATGTTCACGCATCACTTAGTGGACACATACAAAACAACGTACATGTGTATATAAACTTATTTACACTATTTTCCTACTTTATAATGACATTTTACTTTTCATTCTAAAAAAACAAAAAACAAATATATATATATATATATATACATGAAACAAAGACTTGAACTATTCAGCGTAATAAGCTGGTGTTAATTCTTATATTCGTCTATACAGTATTATATACCGGTACAATAAACCATACCCGCTCCCGTGGATATACCAACATCATTATTTATAACATGGTTTATCAAAAAGCAGTGCTTATAATTATGATATGCGTTACTACTTACTTGTCACATATTCAAATCACTTCATAAAAATAACAAAATAAAGCGTAACTAAGTACATGTGTAGCTTTATATACAATACTACTCGAGTATATAATTATTGAAATATTACATTATTAAAAACAATAAGATTAATAACCTTACTGCGATAACATATGGCAAAATAATCATGAATACATCGAACATTTACATAAAGACCCCTCATTCACCAGCTATTACATTTTAACCACATAACCAATATGAATTTATATCACATTCTTTGTGTATCAATATTAAGTACTGTTTGTAATGTTTCAAAATACATTTAAAGGGATCTATTAACATTGTCAACATCCACATCACTAACTTAGAGCTCCAGTGGTTCTCTCATGCCTTGTTACATTCGTGTTATCGATAGAAGCAGGGAACAGGTTTTGGTTTTTCCGAATTTCCCTTTCGTTAGAAAGATAGTTTACGATTTAAGTATTCTGATTTGTTATTAATTATTGCTATGGAAAGTTATTACTGTATACAAAGTCAGTGCAATAAGATAGCAAAGATCACTTTGCATTTTCACTCATTATGTCAAATAACGCATTCATCTACCATAATTTTTTATATTACAATTTTCACGCATTAATTAGTGGACACATCAGATCACGATACATATTTTATCAACCATTCGCCACTTTTTGCACATCCAACAAAGTTACTAGATCCCTTTAACTAAGGTAAAGCAACAGCAACATGGAAACAGATTAAGTACAAAATCTAAACAAACAAAAAGTGAAAGCAATTTATTACATTCTATGTACTGTATCTATAGGCGGAATCTTGCTTGATTGCGACCATGGATGTAAAAGGCGGCGGCGGGGGATAGGAAGTGCATCCCAAAGAGTTTTGAAAATGCGATATTCGGCACAAATGCACCTCAAGTACGGGCAAATCTATTTCATTTTCAAGAGCATTTGCTCATAACATAGCCACATCCGGACATTGCATGGTTACGTGGCTCGATTGGAGTCAGTAATACTAGCCGTCGGTCCCGTGGTTCAATTGGAGTCACGTAATAGTCACAATTGGTCACGCGGTTCGCTGGAGTCAAGTTATATACGATACTCCTAATTGTTCAAGTGGTTCGTTGGAGTTGAGTAATAATCGTCATTGGTCACGATGTTACATTGGAGTTCAGTAACAGTCTTCTTATTCTTCCAATTTCAGCAGAGTCCTCTGGGTAGAGTATTGTCGTATAGTCATCATTGGTCTCGCGGTTTGATGGAGTTTCGTAGTACTAATTGGTCACGTGGCTGGATTGGAGTCAAGTAATAATGATATATTGGTCACGTGGTTCGTTGGAGTCGAGTAATACTGGTCATTGGTCAAGTGATCGCTGGAGTCAAGTTATACTCGTCATAGTTCAAGTAGTTCGTTTGAGTCGAGTTATACTCGTCATTGATCACGATGTTACATTGGAGTCAAGTAGTAGTCATCATTGGTCTCGCGGTTCGTAATTGGAGTCAAGTAATCGTCATTTGTATCGCGGTTCGTTGGAGTCAAGTAATCGTCATCATTGGTCTCGCGGTTTGTTGGAGTCAAGTTGTCGTCACCATTCGTCTCGCCGTTCGTTGGAATGAAGTAATAGTCATCTTTGGTCACGTGGTCTGGTAGAGTCGTATAATCGTGTAGATCATCATCTTTCTCAAAGCTAGTGAGTCTGGCATTTCCCAACTGCTGCAGACTGACTTCATACTCAACATCACCTTTGTCGCCGACAATGCTTTCGTATAGCGGGTCATCGATTGGAGTGTGAGGCAATGCTTGTAATCGAATGCTGTTTTCCGTTACTGCCTCCTTCTGAGGAGGGCGCGACTGGCTTCCTTCTTCCTTTTGGTTGCCATGGTTATTGGGCACCGCGTTCAGTTCTTGGTAACTTGTATTTCCGTGGACTTCAGTGGGTGTTTCGTAGCCATGTTCCTGATCGGTCTGCGTTGGATGAGACGGTTCCATGGGCGTTGTAGATTTGGACCTGGAAATTTGAATAAACGACAAAACATAATTTGCAATCTAAACTTAGTAATCTGGTAATAGTACATAAGCAGCTACAAAACAATATCAAATTTGGGCCCAAATCAATAACAATTGCTCTAATAAGAAATTAATTATAAACAGAAGTAGACTAAAAAGCAAAATTACATCCATCATCTGTCTTTCTCTTTCAGAATGATGTAAACATATTATCCGGTGTGTGGCCGTTCTTTAATTATTGTCTAACAATGCTTTATAGCTTGAGTTTGATGATGCTTGCATGAACATATGGAAGTTGGGCATAATACAGGCTGATTAATTAATTGCCTTTAATTTATGTTTTGCTTTTTCAATATATCTTGATACAACAATATTTGTATTACAATTTAGAACGACATTAAAATCAATTTGAAGTTTATTACCTGACCCTTAACCACACTCAGATATTATGAAAAACACAATTTTGAATAATTACGCTCTATCTATGTTACGAACCTATAACGCCTGTATAGCAGCAAAGAAGCTAATAAGAATATAACGACGGCCATGACGACAATGACCACGACAATGATGGTGGTGGATCCGGATGATACTGCTGGGACATCGCTTGGTGGAGGCGCAGTTGCATTTGACATAATTTCTATACCAAATAAACAAAGTTAATGAAAGTCATTTTTTACCATTAAGTGAACATAAACATAAGAATTAGCGTTCTATACTTTTGATCACAATATAAATATCAATGCAGATGAACTTTCATATCGAACATAAAAACCATTAGAACACTAATATGAACATTGTCATAAATATGTTAAATTCTAATCGGAATCTCAAATTCTATTTAAGAGAAGCATGTGGCTTTTGTACAGCTGTTCAAACATATACAATACTTACATAATTATAAAGATACTTTTTGTTCCCCGTAATCTAATTATGTTTTTATATTCAAATGTACACATTTAAATATTTGCAGGCATGGTCAAGTTCAGTAAAACATTCCATGACAGTTCATAGTGATTAAGGATTAAAGTTGAACGAAAATCACCCTGTTACAGAATAAACCGGATTGTAAAACTGTTTTTATGCATTAACAATACAAAACGACGCCGTACATAGATGGATCTGTGACTGCTTTACTAATTTAAGCATTTCTGAGACTCAAATTTGTACATGTAAACACAACAACAAAAGTAACTCCCCCCTAAACAAAATAGTGTAACTTTTTAACAAATAGGGTTTGAGCAACATAACTTGGCAGGAATGTTTCTAAACTTATTGGCTAACGTCTCCGTGAAAATGAACAAAATTACCAAAATTGTCACTTTTTGACTCTTGTGACTTTTGAAAAGTGACAATTTTGCCTTTGATGTGTGGTCACTCATCCATGACTCGACGGACCAATTTAATTTTCACACAGAAGTTAGTCAATAAATGTAGGAACAATCCTGCCGAGTTATTTTGCTCAAAACCTTTTTGTTAAAAAGTTATGTTATTCTGTTTATGAAACATGCAAGCTTTTGTAATAAACACAACAAAAAAGTAAGTCCCCCTAATCAAAATGGCGTCACTTTTTGACAAAAATGTTTTGAGCAAAATAACTCGGCAGGATTGTTTCTACACTTTGTGACTAACTTCTGTGAGAAAATGAAGTTGGTCCATTGAGTCACGCATGAGTGAGCACACAAAGTGCCAATCTTTCCTTTGATGTGTGCTCACTCATGCATGACTCGATGGACCAATTTCATTTTCACACAGCAGTTAGTCAATAAGTGTAGGGAACAATTCGCCGAGTTATTTTGCTCAAAACATTTTTGTTAAAAAGTTATGTTATTCTAATCAGGAGGGGACTTACTTTTTTGTTGAGTTTATTCCATCAATACTGATCAATTAAACCCAACACAAAAATAAGTCCCCCCTAATCAAATAACATAACTTTTTAACGAAAAGGTTTTGAGCAAAATTACTCAGCAGGATTGTTCCTACATGTATTGACTAACTTCTGTGTGAAAATTAAATTGGTCCGTCGAGTCATGGATGAGTGACCACACATCAAAGGCAAAATTGTCACTTTTTGACTCTTGTGACTTTTGAAAAGTGATATTTTGCCTTTAATGTGTGCTCACTCATGCATGGCATGGCGAATCAAGTTCATTTTCACGGAGACGTTAGCCAATAAGTTTAGAAACAGTCCTGCCAAGTTATGTTGCTAAAACCCTATTTGTTAAAACGTTACGCTATTTTGATTAGGGAGGAGTTACTTTTTTTGTGGTGTTTATATAAAAAACCAATGATCAATTTAACATCAAGAAATGTGATCTTCGCACTGAAAAACAAAGGTTAAAATGTGCACCCTTAAAGGCCAGTGTAACTCTGGAATAGAGTTTATCCTACTGTATCCTACTGTATACATCGTAATATGCTTGTTTATTTCGCATAACATTAACCCGACTCAGATTTCTGCTTTGGAAGAAATATGTGAAAACACTATAGAGTACACCACTATTCACGCGAACGCTGGAGGCCGCCATTTGTTAGGTCTGTGCGGACGTACACCACTGTGATCGGACAATGAACATTGTTTGTATACTTGTAGACGCTTTGATGAGTCTGCAAATCAGTGAAAAGCTTTTCTATCTTTTTGTTCGGCCATCCGCACATACGTCAGAATTTGCAAAGCATGTCGGGTAGTTACACGAACATAGCCGCTCACATCATCTTTTGCCGCCGTAACAATTAGTACAATTTTGGTATGTTCACAGAAGGATTTCATGGGATCCAGTAGGCCTAAATTGCCAAGTCATGTATCAAATTAAATGTCTGTTCACCCTCTAAATGATAATAGTAGCCGAAAACCATAGTTTCATTGTCCTTTAATGTAGCAGACCGTTGTAACAAAAGCAGCACCCATGCTTATGCAATTCTGCACCCCAAATAGGGCATGTAGGGTATTCCCTAAGGATGCGTGAGTGCACCCCATTGGGTGTAGAATAGCACCCTGAAGGGTGTTGCGATTGTGACAACGGTCTGCAACCTATATTGAGGATGCAAATTAACATTATTTTGTATTTGTTAGTGTCTTCTAGTTGTGATTTTCCCGGACAAGCTCTAAAGTTGTGTTCCTTTTCGTCTCTGTTATCATGCAACCAGAACGCACGTCCTGAAAAGTGACTTCGTCTTCCAGTAAGGTGGTGCTTTTCAAGAGATCATGGAATAACACCAATACATGCCAGTATGACAAAAAAAGGTGTACAGATGTGAAATGTGCCGCACAGTCATTGGAGCACCCCTCAAGCCCAGTGCCTATATATTTGTACGAGGTTTACGCATTCCATAAAACAGTTTTGTGATAACATTGCAAATCAGTTCCATTTTTTGTCAATTCTCTGAAATAGACGTTTCATCGAGACCATCATGGGTTTTATGACGATTATGAAATAAGATTAAATTAAAAATGTTAACACCAGCATCATTACCAGCCATGCCAGTCTCTATCGAGTCCTGGGCATCGTCTAGCGAGCGGAAACCGCCGGTGATTGAAGTGATGCTGAATGTGTACACCGTTGAAGGTTCCAGGTTGCTGAAAACGGCTGATGTACCGCGGAGACTACGTACCAGATCACCGGGGGATGTAGTGACCTCATAGGTATCGACATCACCTGCGGGTGCACCCCACGTTAGGATCAGAGCCCCTCTGGAATCTTGCGAGAAAATGATGGAGGATGGATCGACACTGGCTGGCACTGCAGAGGAGAGAAAATTATTAACACACTGTATGCTGGTTTACGTTAGTGGATTATTAAACTCTATGGGAATGATATCGTCTCAAAGGTCAATGAACGGCTTTACACCAAACACATGATGCCAGTCACATACGTGCACACGCGACGGGTAAGGTGAATTAAATTGCTAGGCACAAACTAATATTATGAAATCCTCTAACAGTGTGAGCGAGTTTCTGACTTCGATTTGTTTTCAACTCAATTTAATTTTGGTAAAAAAATGGCACAACATGACACCCCGATCTTCGACAGGTTTAATATATGTTTGGTTTCATTTTTGTAGTTTGTTTTGCAGTTATGAACTTGCTTATTTGATAATCTTAATGAGTAATTATTTGAGGGTTCTACCATTTTATAAGCATTGCTTTTAAGTGGATCCCTCTGTTCCAATACGCATTACCTCATTCTGTATATGAATATAATAAATTGATATGTATATTTTGCTGGAAACGAAAATAAAGTTGAAATTGAAAATTGAAACGCATGACTGTATAGATTGGATACAATAAGTTCTAGCTTATATAACTCACGCGTTTGGTAAATGTTCGTCGTAGAAATATCACCCCGTGCTTCGGACACTATTGGGTAAAGTGTCAAGGTGTATACAGTTCCAGGAGTAAGACCTGTGATGTTCGCAGAACGGGCTGATGCAGAAAGAAGAACAATGCTGAATGGCGTCACACCAGATACTACCACTAGCTCCAGACTGTCATAGATCCCATCGGGTGGGCCCCATTCTATACCAATAGATGTGTCCAGTTGGAATATGAGTTGCTGTTTCACTGCAGAGAGATCAATTTTAATCGGTTATATAAGAATTAATTTCTATACTACAACCCCACAAATTTGTATATACAAAAATTTATTGTCAATACATCATCACGAAATGCACGATCTTCGCACGGTAAAATCAACTTATTATTCCGTTTAAAAGAACATTTTAAAAAAATCAAAAGAAACTATTCGGCTTTCCATAATAGTTGGGTCCAACTTACAGTTAAGTTCAACTTATAATCTTTGTGACACACCCCAGGGACACTCTCATACCTGAAACGAGGAGAGAGCGTATTATTACCTAACGTCAGCTGTTTACTGATGTCGGTACTCTCTGCTCTGTCGCCACCAATGCCCACAAAAGACCTGACTGCAATGGTGTACAGGACATTCTCCGTCAGACTAGGAAGAGTTGTCGATGTTTGGTTTGCGGGGATAACTGCCCAAGTGCCATTGTCCAGGTTGACCTCATACCCATGCCATGTTCCAGAGGAAGGCGAGTCAAATGTCACAAGAGCGGCGTTGTTCGGACTTGGTTGAAGCTTGAGATTCCGCGGGGGGTTGGGGGCTGACAAGATGTTTAAAGAAAAAACAACGAGGAATGTGATATTCAGGGGGTTAAGGAATATCACTTATGAATTGAATAGTCAACAACGCTGGTTTTATATTTAGCAAATAAAGATTTATCTGACGTGACGTAGCTAGCATGGCTAGGATGGGCGTAAGATAAGATTAATTTTAAAATGGTAAAATAATTATTTCGAAATTTACCTTTAAAAAATCATTGTGCCCCAACCCCCACCCGAAAAATACCCTACGCTATAGACCACTACAGCGGTGTAGCTAGTATTTTCCAGTTGATGTGTGTCTGTGGGGGAGGAGGAGGAGGGGGCACCAAGGGCCCTTGCATTGCCATGAGGGAGCACATATTCTTTACCTGAAACGCTAACAAACAAAATGATCCAAACCAGTAATCTAGGTGCCCTAAATTATTGAGTGATGATTATCAAGTGATGATTTGTTTTTGCGATTATTTTTCTCCGATCCGTCGGCATCAAATCTGGTTGTTATTTAAATTTTCTAAATCACATTTACGAATGAATAAACCTTCGATGCTTAACGTATTCTGTGTACGACATCATTCAGAATGAAATTCTTAAGAAGGTCACCCAATGTATTTGCCGGAGGGACGCTAATGTAATAAGCGGAACTATTGGTATATGATTTCTACTTGGATGCTCAGTCATGTACATGACTGTATTGTAACTATTGTGACTATTATCATGTATTTTACTTTGTAAATGACTGTCCAATTCAGCTTTGTCTACGAGAATATCACTTTGAATAAACCTTTATTGCATTGATTTGATCAGTAGCACCCGCTGTGGATGAGACATAACTGAGCGCGCTTCCATAGTTCGAAAGTCTGACATGATAGGCTGTATAAAATTAACATCGCACAAGAAATTTGGAGTTGCGTGCATTGTCAACGAGAGTTGAGGGGGTGCCGGTATTAAAAACACTTTGAACTTGTGAAGCCAAAAAACCACGCGCGCGTTCGAAGGCGCTATCTCAAAATATAATTAATACATCGCAAATATGATCATCGCATCAGAATCTGCACTATTTTCTCTATGTGTGAGTACAATTTCAAGAAATTTGTACAATTTTAAAGTTTTAAACTGTCGGAAATGTTTTAGTTTGCCGATGTGGGGGTCACTCAATCATACCACCAGGTGCACCAGACAATGCACACCGACAAGGACTTACCAACTCTATGTACGACAGCGTTCAGAATGGCACTCGGAGCGGAGCTGAGGGCAATCGTTGCCTGCAGAAGGTCACCCGCTGCAATTGCCGGAGAGACGCTAGTGAAAAAAGCGGAACCTTCAGCAGCACCCGCTGTAGAGGAGACATCACTGAACGTGCCTCCATAGTGCGCGAGACCAACCTGGTAGGTGGTAGAATTAGGTGAACCGGGTGGGATCTCGTAGTTTACTATGACAATCGTCGGGCTGAATCTTTGCAGCGAGATGTAGGATGCTGTTGAGAGAATTTTTAAAAAGATGCAAGGAAACGCATACCATTAAAGATGCTAGGGAAATGAGCGAAACCATCAGTAGCACCCGATGTAGAGGAGACGAACTGGAATGAGCTTCCATAGTGGGCAAGACCGACCTAATAGGCGCTAGAACTATAGTGCACCCGGTGTGACCTCGTACTTATATATAACAATGACTATCACCGGACTTGATATCAATAGCGTTATGTATGATTCTGTCAATGTGATAGATACAGGACATGTTTAGTTCCGTCTAAAGATTCGCAACATTTAATGAATCCCATTTTCTATGCCTTCTTTTAATCACAATATATTTATGGTCAGTTTCTCTATAATATGTTTGAATAGACATTTTAAAGAATTACATTTTAAAGGTCATGAGCAAATAAAATGATTCTTCTCTGGTATTCGAACCTCAGAACTCCGGATTGCTAAACAGGTGTTATACTGAGTGAGCTAGAAAGCTCCTGTTATGGTTCGTTCGTTTCTGAAACCCTTTTCCATGTCCGTTTCGGTCAGAAGCTATTAAAAACCTGGCAATACAATACCCCGAATGATAAGAAATCAACTTAGAGAAAATAGTGCGAGGGATCACGGAAACGATGCTATTTGTTTTTATATAATTTCAAACAAAGTGGAAATTAGCAGAAATATATTACATATATAAAAAGTGTGCATAATAAGTTAGTCTTCCTCGGGATTCGAACCCGAGAACTTAGGCCTACCATCGGTCATGAAAGTCAGTGAACATGGTGAAGTCGATGTTCCCTTAGACCCTGCCCTGAGGTAGGGCGTGACGGTAACTCGATACTCCGTCTTGGGTTCCATGTGATCAACGTTGTATATTAGATTTATGGTAACTTCTCACCATCACATACATTGCAAAGGGCGAAATAATTATCTAGATGCAAATTTTACATTACAAAGTCAACAAATATCTTCGAATAAACTTAGGCCTACCATGGGTCATGAAGGTCCATGAAGGCGATGATTCCTGATACAATACGTTTAAGTAAGCCGTGACGGTAACTCGATACTCCGTGTTGGGTTCCAGGTGATCAACGCTGTACTCGTACGGTGAGTCACCCCTCGATGTCACGATGGTCGGATATCCTGCAGCATTTTCATAGGTTGACTGTGAGACGACCGTAATGTTGAAGTATTCCCACGTTCCAGCATAGACGGGCCAAGATAAAGAGACCGCGTACGATCGGATATTGGAGATAGTCAGAGTAACGGGTGGTAGTGGTGGTTGCTGTAGAGTTTGGTACAGAGAAGAAGCCGCTTATACAAGAAAACCGCTAAATAAATCATTTTGAAGGTCGATGGAAATAACTGAAGAACAATGTCCGTTTACTATTGCTACTAAGTCACCACTACTACTACTACTGATACTACTGCTACCAGTGCTGTAGGACTCGAGCCCGGACTCGGACTCGAGACCGGTCTCGAGTCCGTATTTCTCGGGACTCGGACTCGGACTCGGACTCGAGCCTAAAAGACTCGGTCTCGGACTCGGACTCGACCAATGGTGACTCGTGACTCGGGCGAAAATCGGGCCGAGACCGGCAACGAGACCGGCATTTTTTCCGTTTTCCCACGTTTATTTATAGTTCATAAAATTACCCAGCGCAAGCAAATACAAACATGTTGTTCTAGCGCACCTTGCTCACTTGAGTGGCATTCTGGAAAATGATCGTAACACCGCTAGCCTCAGCTCAACAAGCTATTATATGCCTAACTAGACGTTGAGGTTAGTCGTTTTATGTTGAGGAACACGCAAGACACGGTCAAGTATTACGGCCAGAACGTGAATTAATTTACGAAAGCCTGAGCTGAAGCGACTATTAGCAATACAGTAAAATGCATGTGTGTACCACGGTACGTGCACGTACGTGTGCAAGTACAGTACGGTATCCTCGGCTATGCGCTAGGCTACCGCACACGCTAGCTATACCAGCCGCCAGCGGCAGCGCGCGTATGACGAATAACGAAAAAAAAAAAAAAAAAAAATCGACATACTGACTGATGTTTGCATTGCATCTTCAATCAACCAGTCATTTAACAATCATGTCTTCAGTTTCTCGTGTCATACTGTTTGGGTATATGGATCATAGAGACTCTTAGAGAGTTTGTTGATCGTTCAACAAAGAAAAAACATCAAGCAAAATGTAAATTTTGCAGAACGCACACGACCATTACAATTATACACAACAATATGTGTTATTCATTTTGTTAAAATAAATGTGAAGTAGCATCCCTTTCTCTTTATCAGTATAATATACCCGGGGGGGGGGGGGGGTACTCAGGTATATTGGGTATACGGGGATGTGCCGCTGGGAAGGGTGACTTTTTCAAGAAAGATCCTTAGACATGGGTCCCCTTTTCATCAAAAAAATCCTTAGACATGGGTCCCTTTTTTCATATTTCCCCTTTTTTATACGGGATTTTGGGATTTGCCGATGTGAAATTGCAAAAATTTTCAAGCTCGCTACGCTCGCTAACTTAAAACCACAAAATTTGCGGGAAATACACCCAAAACATGCGCCGCAGGCGAAAAAAAATCCTTAGACATGGGTCCATTTTTCGCAAAAGGACCCTTAGATGTGGGTATGGGTTTGGAGGTCTCAGCCGCACACCCCCGTCCGACTATAATCTGAGTACCCCCCCCCCCCCCCCCCCCGGGATAACATATGGTCGATTCCAACGAAAAGTGTACACGGCCAGATTTTTAGGTTCGAATTTCAAACTGCTTTGATTGTTTAATCCTTTTGCACATGTTAAGTAGACATGTCAACCATAACCAGAAAAAAAGTGCCATCACTAATCTTTCCGAACGGCCAGGTAATGGCCTTGAGAAGTTAATGGTACATTTCCTAACGTTGCCTACGAATGCAGATGAATTACTTTAAAAATGTGATTATGGAACTCTAAATCAATCTGCTTCATGCAAAAATTTGCTTTTATTTCATCTATAAGATGCTAATCATGGAATACATTCACATATTGTGTTTTAAACATCACTCTGTTATAAATTTTCAAGTTCAAATGTTTTATTAGTGTGTTGAGATTTTCCTGTCTTAAAAACATGAGGTTGTATCACTTTTCATAATCTCTTTAATAATATGTGAATCAGAATTATTTCCCACTATCTTAAAGAGTGGGAAATACCCTTTCCAAAAATATCAAATTTAGGTTTGTGTGCAAAAATATGACACATATACAATGTACGTGAAAAATAAGTATTCGTAGGCAACATGTAATTTACTTTATACGTAGGTAACAAAAACCTTTTATTCACAGTGACTGTCACGAAATATGGGGGTCCCTTGTCAGTTCTAAGTGAGATACGATCATACAAATGTGCTTACAATCAATTGGGTGTAAAAATACTTCTACGAATTTACACTGACACCATAAGTGGTGTCCTCAAAACAAAATATATATTCAATGTGAACATTTGGAAATTTAAACCTGACTATAGATTTGAATTCCCAATGTTGATCAATAGTATCCACATCATTGATATTGCAAACATTATGTAAGAAGATGTTTAATCTGGAATTTCTAGGGATACGATACATTTGGGTTATTCAGAAACGAATATTATAGTGTGTTCGTAGGTAACATTATTTTGTTCATATTTAAAGATACCTGTAGTAGGCAAAGTTAATTACTGTATTTTGACTATACGAAAAACAACTTGTATACCTATGGTCTGTAAATATATACTGTTCCTGAAATGGCTATAAAAACACGAATTTGACAAAGAGAGGGCATATATTTGTTTTGATATTTGGGTGAATCAATGTATAAGGTATACATCAGCGTGCACATAAAATAGAAGTTCCGATATGGGTGACAAACATACATTTGAAACGATTGCTCAAACGATGAGTGGTAATATATTATCTGTTTGATAAATGCAATAAAGGATCATTTGAGATTCCTAAAAAACAGTTCATACAGCGCTCTTATCATGTTCTTTAAAGGGTTGAATATTAATGAAACACATTGGCCAATCCTGCATATCCCAACAGCTTACTTAGTTTGATTCGAACCCTCCAATTTAATTGGAATGTTTCTAAGATTAACTCGTATTGTTTCCAGTTTTGTGTCTTACAGTATATTATTGTAAAGTGCTAAAATATAAGGTTAATCTTATTATGTGCTACATTTATCAAGAATATTATAAACGACGTTATTCTTGGAGATTTATGTGTACATTATGTGAGGCTGCAATAATATTAATACAATCAAACGGCAGCATATGGAAACATCACAACACGGCATCATCATTGTTTTCAATTACGTTATTTTACTTTTTAACAACAAAAATGGCCGTTAAATAAATCTTTATAGCAATCATAACCTGTTTAACAGTATCAATATTTCAGTGTACATGCTCTTGTTATATGTGATAAATATATAAGTGCTAATAAGTTGTATCATCTTATAGATATATATCACAATTACGATATTACAAAAAAATAATCGAATTTTCTATCTACCCAAGAAACAAAAAGTATATATCTGAGGTAATGGGAGAACGGTTGGGATACGGTATATAGCTGAAC
This sequence comes from Echinarachnius parma, assembly GCA_037951105.1. Lineage (NCBI taxonomy): Eukaryota > Metazoa > Echinodermata > Echinoidea > Clypeasteroida > Echinarachniidae > Echinarachnius > Echinarachnius parma. The sequence continues at coordinate 136,573 of JBAMJV010004099.1, forward strand.
ATGAGGCGAAACATATTGATTGTTTTTCAATTCAAATTTTCAGAGGGGGTATAAGGGTGTATTGTCAGATAAATAATTTAATAAAATTGAGCCAATGTATTACATGAAGTGCCATTTGATACATATCATTCTAACCATCTTAATATTAAGATGGTGTGTTCTTCGGTATTTTACCTACTTTATAAAGAGCCACATCTGATTCAATCTCTCGTGTGATTGGAATACAAATGAAAGTAATCGATTACGTCGACTTATCATGTGGTTTATATACAACTGTTCGCCACAAATCATAGTGCATACGTCAACGTAGATACCATGTACACAGACTCCATGATATATGTTTTTACAAGGAAAATTTCATAGACAAAAATACCAAAATGCAATTCGAACAACCGCAATTGCTTTTTGGATCGAATGGGTTGATCATCTTGATGCAGATAGTGGGCCATCAGATGCATGTGGTTTTTAAACATTTTTTTGTATTAACCGATTTTAAAAATCAATGATGACATCATTATTTTTGTGTATTCGGAACTTTGTAAAAAAAAAAAAAAATCATATTTTCAGTCGAAACTCTAGATGATGAAAGCATCTGGTCGGATTTGAAAGTGCACACTTATCAGGTTGATTGTGACATCCAAATGGGCTTTAATATCCGAAAGTTTACTTTTGTCTTGTTACCTACGAGTACATTTTACCTACGAATACAGAGTGTCCCCATGATAAAATGCCACATTAATGTTCTTATTAAAGCATTGAATATCGTTATTTTGATTTTAATCTATTGCCAAAGGATGCCTTCGAATCATACACATTAATTCATTTATTAATATGATGATTACGCTTGTTAAACAAGGAGGACAAAATCGTTTTATGTTAAATGAGGCAAAAAAGGCAACTTTTTTAACCTGGTGTGCTCGTAATCTAAATTCCCCAAAAATATGAATATTATAACGCATGAAAAAGAAATTTGCTTCATACCATAACACGCTCATTTTCTTCAAATAGCCAAAATATCTTCGTGATATTGCCGTTTGAAATAATGTCAGCGCAGGAATCAAACTCCCTATGTCATGGATGTATTCGTAAGTAACGTTTAATTTGTTAAAAATTACTTACGAATGCAACACATTTTGTTGAATATCTCCTAAAATCATTATTTGAAAACGATAAATCCTTGCACATATTAGCGTTATGCTATATTCCATCTATTACTAAGTTATCACTCACTAATCTACATACATATTGAAGCTACGACATGATGAAGTGTATACGTAGGTAATGCCATTTTTTTTACCAAACGGGCCTTTTCAGCTTTTGACGTTTCTGACGGCTATACAATAAAAACACTAGGATTTTTGATAATGCATTTCAATAGTAGACACATGAGGGTTTAAGTTGAGCACACATTTTCAATCGTGTGATGATTTTTTCAATAAGGTTATTAGTGCTAAAAAATGTATTCGTAGGCAACGCTTAAAATTTACCACTAGGTAAAAAATCACCAAACATCACATGATTGCCAGTTACTTACAAAAACTCATATAATGAGTCCTGACATATGCAACAACTTCCCATGTAAAAATAAACCACTTCGTATCAAGTCTTCATTCTAGATTTTAACCGCTCAAAAAAACGTTAAAAGATTTTTTCAAAAGTGGTCAAAAATAGCATGTTTTTTGTTCCTGTAGAAAAAAATATAAATGCAATGGTCACAAATTTTGTATGGCGCGAAAGGTCTCGCCACGATGCATCTGCTCAAAGAAAAATTGAGATTGTAGGACCTTTCAAAAAAATCAAATAGGTCTGAACATGCCGTGTACACTTTTCGTTGGAATCGACCATATACATTATATACTCCAGTACTGACATACTCTGATTGTAATAACTTGTGGTAATTCCATGAAAATGTCTACAATGGGCCAAATTTTAAAATCATTTTAGGCTTTTAGCCTCATGGGTCCAGTATAGTTATCAAATGTTCATAACTGACAGTTTATGGCACAAAACGTGAATTTTCAGATATTTTATATTTTATGCTGAAAATTGTGATCTTAAAAGGATAAGAAAATTGCTGAAATTTATGCTTAACTTTAACAATGATTATTTTTCAGCAATTTGACTGTTTGCAAATTTAAGTTATATCCCATTAATCCATTTGACAGTGAATTACCTTAATATGAAAAGATATGCAGCAGTTCCTTATCCACTGTATTTTGGGGAAATTTAGGGTGAACAAAAAAATAAACTAAATTCTTGTCCGGCGTCTGTCACACTTTTTATGAACTTTTTTCATTAAATTTTTTTTAATTGAATTTGTCTCATACTCTGTAATAATAACCTTTGACATTGCCCAAAATCATTTCTGCAGATAACCCTTTGTCATTTCTTTGATGGTGTCTATTATGAAGATAACTGTTGTAGTAAGAAGAGTTAAAATATATAAATTCTCTGACAAATGGAAGTTTACAATGAACCAGACAACTATTTATGTTATAAAGAGTTCACTGTAAGGCATTTATCATAATGAAACTAATGTGTTATAAAAAGAATTGCAAATTAAGATTTTCCCGTTGGGACTCGGACTCGGACTCGGACTCGGATGTCCGGGACTCGGGACTCGAGGTCCGGGACTCGGACTCAGACTCGGACTCGGACTCGGACTCGGACTCCAGGGACTCGGACTCGGACTCGGACTCGGACTCGGACAGGGTGGACTCGACTACAGCACTGACTGCTACTACTACTACTACTACTACTACTACTACTACTACTACTACTACACTACTACTATTACTATTACTACTACTACTACTACTACTACTACTACTACTACTACTACTACTACTACTACTACTACTACTACTACTACTACTACTACTACTATTACTATTACTACTACTACTACTACTACTACTACTACTACTACTACTACTACTACTACTACTACTACTACTTCTACTATTACAACTACTACTACTACTACTACTTCTACTACTACTACTACAGCCCTCATAATGAATATCCTCATTATCTTCAGGCTGAAGAAGATGTAAATCAATTTGTCAAGAACTCTCAACCATAACATACACCAATCCTGTTCATTAACTATTACTACAAGGAGGAGGATCTACAAGGAGAAAAGGCTGGGGTCTTTTTGCTTTGCCCTTGTGGTGCCCGTGCGATGTTCTCTACGACGTGTGTACGGGCTTATGGCAAGTAAAAAATCGTACGATGCAGTTTTTGATTCTAACTCCGCGTTATGGTTAATATTAGGTCACAAATGCTCCTATTCGGGATGCGGCGGCGCCCTTAAGATGCCACTTTTAGGTAAAATCTTGCTGCGCACGCAAGGGTGCCGTGGCCATCGTCATGATCGTGCGGTCGCCGTTTCATTTTTTCCTCGCCGTACGACTGTTCAAAAAATAGTTTGCCCGTAGACACGTCGTAGAGAGGCATCGCACGGGCACTGCAAGGGGATTGCACGGTCCCAGCACGGACACCGTAGCATTTCCCCGAATATCGTACGATTTGGGACTAAATTTGGGGCCACTCAAATGGCACGATGTCGTAAGAGTATCTTGCGGAGCATTTGACCTAAGCATAAAGCCCGGCGCAGACAGAGCCGACTCGACCCGATCCAACTGGTTTTCAACCTAGTTAACTCAGTATGTGTTGCCTCAGGACTACGGTTTTGCCAGTCAAGAGCCAGTCGGAGGTCATTCGAGGCCGATTTAACATGTTGAATCGGCTCCAACTGAGCGAAACTGATTATAGCCTGACTGAAAACCAGTCGGATCGGGTCGAGTCGGCTCTGCGCCGGGCTCAAGGCAGGAGATCGCACATTCACTGTTGCATCAGCAAAGGAGTGGAATAAGTTTCCCTCCTGAATAAAAACCTGCTCCATCAGTTGATTTTCCTTTAACAAAACTCCTTAAAATTTTCCTATTTCCTTCTTGATTTGCTATTATTTGTTCGTTCAAAGTTCTATGATTTGTTATAATATTATAAATTATTGTAAACACTGTGATATACTTTGCTAATAATAGCGTAGCTAAATGCCCAATAATAATAATCCTACTATTTACAATACTAATATTAATACTTATACCATGAATGTTACTACTAACTACTACTAACTATTAATACTACTAATAGTAATAATGAATCATATCAAACATACCAATAAATCAATATGTCATAAATTATGAGCATTGTGGAATAATGAGCTGAATGGGTTTATGATAAAATGATTGAAAAATGAATGCGACTAAATATTATACTTACAGCTTGCACAAAGAGTGTAGCACCAAGCAGCAGGCATATGGCCCAACAAGGCCGAAAATGGGTCCACACAGATTTTCCCGACTCCATTTTGATGTCTGTTTATTGTTGCCCTTCTATGCTGATTTTAGCTTTGAGTCATGGCCGCCACGATCCATCACGAATATACCATAGCCTTTGAACGTATATCTAACGACTACAGTATTGTTACGGTGCCTCAGTAAATCACGTTTTACTTCCTCTGTTGTGTTTAATCAATGTGAAAATGGATGTGAATGCAAAAGGGGGCAAACAGGTGTTGCCTACTTATTGTTCAGCTAAAATTGTACATCGACTTTGTACCTCACACCCGGGGGGTCATTCTCATATTAAGTGTGCTACCCACCCGTGTCCATCAACCTCTGAAATGGACCCTAACGTCGAAAACTTGTGCACCTGAAAAGGTACCCTTTTTGTGAGTTTTTTTCTAATGAGTGCTGAAAACCAACCCTTTTTAAAGAAAATGGTCGACGATGCCATATAGCTGAAAATTATACCCTTTCGACGCTTTTTTGGACGCGGGTGCGTAGCCAGTTATGTTGGGTAACCCCCCGGGCCTCATACAGGCTAACTTACATTCTATCTCCTCGTTTGTTGTTTCACTTGATGGAGGGATAGTATGACGTCATAATGCTCTAGTCAAAACCACAGACGGACGGGAGATGCGAAAGCACATCACAAGTCTTACTGACCTGTAAGCTAACTTTGACTTACTTTGAACATTACACATTATAATGTGTTTTTAATCTTTGATTATAAATTACATTTTGACTATATCTATACAATTTATATTTTCTCTCGTATATATTTATTAAACGTGATATGTGTGAAAGCAATATTCAACGTTTTATTGAGAAACTGAAGAATGTTCCTTGGCGTATAAACAACGTTAATCCTAATACGAATTATGATTGCTTTTTATACCAATTTAAGTCTTTATATGATGAATGTTTCCCTATTATACGTAAATTGTGTAAAAAGAAGAAAGATAAGTCATGGTTTAATAATCGATTACGTAAAATGTGTACTAAAAAATGTCGTTTGTATAAGAAGTTTATTCATAATCCAACTCTCAGGAATGAACGTACATATAAAACTTTCAGAAACAAGTGTAATAGTGAAGTAAAAAGAATAAAAAATGAATATTATCGCAATTTGTTTATAAAAGCGCAAACAAATATGAGGCAAACTTGGAAATGTATAAACAAAGCTTTGGGTAAAATAACAAAAAAAAATTATATTGAAAAACTTTCTGTTAATAATCGATCTATTACCTGTAGTAACGATATGGCTAAGGAATTTAATGATTTTTTTATAAATATTGGCCCTGCGTTGACACAAAATATGCATAATTCTCAGTTTTATAACTTTGAAAATAATGTGCAATATTTGAAAAGAAATCATCAATCTGCCTTTTTTAATCCTATAACCCCAAAAGAAATTATTGATATTGTGTGTAATTTAAAGAATCGATCAAGTACTGGTTTCGATGAAATTGATGTATCGATTGTAAAACGAGTAATTCATATAATTTGTTATCCGTTGTGTACTATTTTTAATTTATCAATGAGTATGGGTATATTCCCAGATGCATTAAAAATAGCAAAGGTTGTACCTGTCTTTAAAAAGGGATTAGCTGATTGTATTGATAATTATCGACCTATATCTGTCTTGCCCGTATTCTCCAAAATTTTTTTAAAATGTATTTTTAATAGACTTTTAACGTTTTTAAACCAGTGCAATATTTTATCAGAAAACCAGTATGGATTCCGTCCGGGGTACTCTACATCCTCTGCCTTAGTTGATTTGATTTATAAAGTTACAAATGCACTTAATAATAAAAAGATTTTGATTGGTCTATTTCTTGATTTGAGTAAAGCTTTCGATACTTTAGATCATACGATTTTGTTTTATAAATTAGAAAACTATGGTATTCGTGGTACTCTTTTGGATTTATTTAAACATTATTTAACAAATCGTAAACAGTTTGTAATTGTAAATGATCAGGAGTCTGATTTCAATCCTGTAGGATGTGGAGTGCCCCAGGGATCCATTCTCGGTCCCCTTCTATTTCTTATTTATATGAATGATATTTGTTACGCGTCTCAAAAGTTGCAATATATTTTATATGCAGATGACACGAGTGTTTTTTTATCCGATGAAAATATTGATGATTTGATTCTTAATTTTAATGATGAATTATCCAAAATAAATTCTTGGTTAATTTCTAATAAATTAGTAGTAAATACTACAAAGACTACAAAGACTCATTATATGATTTTTACTAATAAGGTGATTAATTATGATACTATTATTGTTTCTTTGAATAATAATAATATTGATCGTTGTTTATCTTTATTATTTTTAGGTGTAACTATTGATAGTAAATTAACCTGGAAGGAACACATTGATGCCATTTGTACTAAAATCTCAAAAGGTATTGGTATTTTGAATAGATTTAAACATTTTCCTAAGAATATTTTAATTATGATTTATAATGCCATAGTATCTCCATATTTTAATTATTGCAATCTTGCCTGGGGATCTGCAACCAATTATGCAATGACTAGATTAATTCGTTTACAAAAAAGAGCCATTAGAATTATTTCACATGTCGATTATTTTGCTCATACTAAACCTTTATTTTTAGAATTGAAATTATTAAACATTTTAGATATTTGTAAATATAATTTAGCAATATTTATGTATTTATGTTACAATAATTTTATACCCAAAGGTCTGTCATGTAAATTTTCTCTTAATAATGAAGTTCATGCACATAATACTCGAAGCTCTTCCAATTTTCATTTACCTCTAAGTAGATTAAATGTAGCAAAAAATTCCATATATTTCAATGGCCCCAAACTTTGGAATGATTTACCCTGTGAAATTAAACTTAGTCCCTCAATTAATGTTTTTAAAAGGAAATATAAAATGTTTTTAATTGAAGAGTATTAATTTGATTCAAAATGTAGATATTTGCATTCGGTCGTGTATTGTTTTGTGTTTCTTTTTTTCGGTCTTGGTGTTTTTTTTTTTTTTTTTTTTTTTTTTTTTTTTAGGGTATTACATTCTTCCCCACATATTATTTGAAATATACATACCGGTGGTAGCGTTCATAAAGCAATAGCTTTCCTAGCTGCCTCCACATTTCTCATAATTAGTTTTGTTTGTATTCTAGTTATCTTGTAATTTCTGTATTAATGTCAATTGTAATCTTCGTTTTGTATTTTATATGTTTTTATGATTAATGAAATAAAGAACAATTCAATTCAATTCAATACTAAAGGACCCGATCCAGAACGAGATGGAAGTTTCTGTCTACTCTTTTCTCTGATGGCGCCGATCTAGCTTAGCTGATCTAGCATATAACCACCAAATATAACATTATAATCAGGGGACCACCACGCAAAGTACAACACAGTCTTCTTTGTTTTGGTATCAGTGTTTGATATCAAATATAATTCATATATGAATGTAATTCATGAACAATACAATGTATCAACAACACTAACGGAACCAGTAGGGCCTCATTGTTCCGTATGCGCCAATTGTCTACGAGTTCGAGTATACGAAGAGTACGTCCTGAACATTAGCCATAATCTCCGTATGCAGACCCATGAACATTTACGCTTGTGTTTTCAAATGATTTAGTTTTATCTGGTTGCCAATTTGTCTGAACTTAGGTGTGATATGGTGGACTACCAAAACTATTACCTCATGCCACATTTGGGGAAATCCAATGTCATATACAGGCAAAATTATGTTATATTCGGGCGAAAAATCATGTTACTTATGGGCAGTGTCAGGTTATTTGGAGGCAAAATCATCTCATATTCGGGCCAAATCGTGTTTTGGGGGGACTACAATCGGAACTAGCCAAGTTTGGGGCATCAAAGAGGTCCATGAGTGTTATTGGTAGATTCAGAAGAATGCTGACAAGGGATCTACATGCATATTAACTTTGTTGACATGTGCACAAACTGGCAAAGGGTTGATAAAATGTGTATTTCTGATTATGTCCACTGAGTTATGCGTGGAAATTCCATGGTAAATAATTATTTATTAAAATGTCATATGACCAAGTATAAGCGAACCAATGTGCAGGGTGATACTCGCTTTATCCTCATGGCACTGACTTTGTAGCCCACACAGTTATAATAATCAATTACTAGATAATCATCATTTTGCATATTTGTATAACGAAAGAGAAATTCGGAAAACACATCGGTTCTATATTATGTATTAATACAAAACAGACAACCATTATGTGAGAACTGCTAGAGTTTGCGGATTTTGACAATGCTTCCTACGTTGAGGATGACTGCATTTTCAATTCAATTGAATTATTCCAATTCAATTCACATTTGTTTGGCATTCATAAAATGATTTATACAATGATAGTGAGTCATAAAATATAACAAAAGAAAGTTATCCTGGGGTTGGTAATACTTGGTATGTAGAAACTTGTACATTACCAACCCTATAACTAAAACAAAGAAAATACCTTGCGTACTAACTAAAACTACTAAAAACCATGCATCTACATGTATCTACAAAAACAACTTGGAATAAACATAACTTTTCAATTGTACAATTCAAAGGTTGTCCTTTAGTGGTATAGCGTCTTTTCGGCTAACGAGAAATACATTTTGATTTTTGAAACTCAATCAAAACAACTGTAACCGTGCATGGTATACTGTAACCATGCTTTTTACATATGCAAGTGAACCTATGGTACTATGCATTATACTAGTGGGTTAGGAGGTCATTGTGGAAGCGTCACCCATTGGGATTCCCCTGTCTTATATTTGAATAATGATATACTGTAAGTGAGAACGATGGATATTATGATCGCACAATCAAAGAGCTTGCCTATAATACAACTATGTGCATTCAACTGATTCAAGTACACATTACATACAATAGGACCTCCAAGCACTGGCATACTGATGGTGGGGGGGGGGGGGGGGGCTCTTGACACCCCCTCCCCCCTCACACACACACTCTCAAAACAAAAAAGGGAAATATCGTGAATTTGAACAGCCGATCAGCTCCGTAGACCCACTTTGCAAACGTGGCGATCCGCAGCTCTGGAAATTCCCCTGGCAAACGAGTGACGAAGGGCGATCCGCTCCCTGGATACCCCTCTTGCAAACGCGGTGATCCGCTCACAGCAGTCCTATACATACTAATTATTGGAACCCTTGGGAGGCTCTTACCTACCCCAAATTCTGTAAAAGGCCCCCGCCCCCTCCCCAGGGTATCGTGGGAACAAAATATCGTGGATAAAAGTGTCCAACCGAATCATGATTTCAATTCAATTCAATCGTATAGTAATTGTATGATCAGCCAAGTGCGAAAGTTTTTTTCAGTGAATCCACACTAATATGATTGTATCCTTTTGTATGTGTTTCTGCTATCTTTTGGAATCAATTTCAAACGCTATAGTATTATGTTCTGATTATTTTTTGCATCAAAACTGATCGTCATTATTTGTTTGTGAAATAATTAAAATGTCTTCGTCAGTTAAAGTGAAACCAGTAAAGTGTCTAACTCCACGAAAATTACATGGAGCTTCCACATTTCTCTTAGAATTTTTAAAATGCCACTTATAAAATGACGATATCTATCATTGATAACATTCAGCTGAAACCTCATACACGTTATACAGTCATTCGTTGTAAAAGCTGACGCAATCTTTTTCAATGAAACTTTCACACATCATTTGGACATATCTTACAATGATTTGGGTATAGGGTTGAAGTCTCAAATGTAATTGTGGGCAATATCTGACACTTTACAGGTGCACGGTTAAAGGGGTAGTTCAGTTTTGGTAAGGCTGTACTTTATTAACCAAACCTGGACAGTAACATTATAAACTAATAGTTATAACTCCACCATGCTCGATAGGTATACAAAATTACAAACGACTAAGTACAAAGCCTTTTATCATTCAAAAAGAGCCATTGAAACACAAGACGGCGCTCTCTAAAAACGCATTAGTTTCAACCATTTTATATACAAAATTAAGCATATGAATTTTTATTGAAATAATGATTAAATAGAGAGATCATCAACAATTATTTAAAAAACGCTTTTGAAATTTTTTGAAAAAGTGTAAGAATTGTTATATTTTTTTGAAAAAATCTTTACATTTTTTGGGCCCCAAATAATTCTAAGATCAGATATATTTATTGATATTTCAGCCGTTTCTGGACCGATTTTGACCAAATAAAGTTTATTCTGCCATTAAAATTGTATGTTCTCTCAAATTCGACACTCAGTTTTTCATTAGCTCACAACAAAATTGTGATGTGCAGCGCCCTCTCTACCAAAACTAAAGTATAATTATAAAGCAAGTGGACCAAATAACATTTTACCTCGTGTTGTAAAAAGTATTCATTTTGTGTACATCCATTATGAGATATATTTTTAATAAGTCTTTAATAAGCTCTGTCTTTGTACCTAATAAATGAAGATGCCAAAAGCATTCCTTTGTTTAAAAAAGATAATCCTGAAAATATTGAAAATTATAGACCTGTTGCAATTCTTTCAACATGTTCAAAATTATTAAAAGGATTAATATATGACAACCTGTATAATTGCAGTATGAATTACGTAAGAATCATCCTGCCTCACTACGTATCATTCATTTTACGGACCACATTTTACAAAAATGGATAAAGGAAATTGTGTTGTGTTTTTTTGTATGGATCTATCCAAGACATTCAACACCATCAACCACCACAATCTTTTATTTGTTTGGACTTAGAGGTATTTCTTTACAGTGGTTCCATAATTATCAACTTGGTAGAGAACGGTCTGTGGTGGTAGATGGTGTCGAATTCGGACATTTTAATGTAGACATTTGACATGGGTTCTAGATCTGTTCTAGGTCTACTTCTATTTTTTTATTTGTAAAATATATGATACAATTCCTCAAAATTGTTCACGTTTTCACTTTTTGCCGTTGACACTGATGTATTGAATTCCCATTAAATCTACTTATGTCTATTATGAATCGAGAGCTAGAAAGCTCAATGAGAGGTTTAAAATGTAAAAAGCTGTTTTTAAATTTTACGAAGACTATAATATAATGCAATTTCTGTTCTAAAAATTAAAAAAGTGTATACATACGTTATATATTGATCCTCTTGATAATTGAGAATAATGTTATAGAATGAACTGAGTTTATTATTTTTGTAATTATTATTATTCAATAATCATTAGGCTGGAAACATCACAGTTATTTGACCTGAACATTCAAAAAGAATAGTTGTGTTGTATAAACTGAAACAACTTGTTTCACCTCTAAAGATATTGTTTTATATTCATAATGTGATTATATTACCACATTTGATTGTTTAAATAACATTATTTTTGCCGTTATCGTATGATCTTTATAATTGTCCATCTTTAATTACAAATACTTTCAGAAAAAGTATTCGCATAGTTAAAGGTTGAGTTTTGATCAACAAGGTAAAACTCAGTTGCGTAATTAGCAAAAACTGTGTGTTTTTTTTTTTGGGGGGGGGGGGGGGCTTAAAGGGGCCCTGCAAACCAAATGCATGTTGACTTCTGTTCATCTGTATTAGTGTACACATTCAATATTTGTAAACGGTTTGACCGAAATATGTTTTGTATATTTTTAAACATTTTATCATTTATTTTTTATTCATGTTGCTAAGCCCCACCTCCTAAAAAACCCTCCAAAGTAAATTATATTGTTGACCTGTTGTGACATCATCTGTCATCACTGGTCAGCTACCATGATATTAACAAAAGATGAAAGTACAAAAAGAACATCCACACAAAAGCATGCCGTGCATACCTCCATGCAATTAGCTAAAGCAGTACTTTTCTTCTGACATAGCAACAGCTATTGAAATTGAAGTTGTGTGAGTTGGTATTCTATTCAACCGGCATGTGATGCTATTGTGATTAGGCACTCAGCTTGGGTGAAGGTAACTTCTTTGTAACTGAGTAGTGAATGGCTGATGATGTCACAACAGGTCAACAATAGAATTCTACTCTGGATAGAAGTGGGGGCTTCACAATATGGAGAAAAATAATTACTAAAATGTTTTAAAATAAACAAAATATGTTTGGGTCAAATGGTTTACAAATAGTTGATGTGTACACTGATAGAGATGAACAGAAGATAGTTTAGTTTAGTTTACCTGGCCACTTTAACCAAATCTGCATCACCACCGGATATAGCGTAAAGGCATGCGGGTTGCCCATTAAAACAAGCGGTGGATCTAGGATTTGCGAGGGAGCTAAGCGACCAAGCCCAAAGGAGCAAAGTGACTGAGTGGGGGAGGGGGCTGAGGGAGGGGGTAGCAGGGTTGTCGATCCAATATGAAAATATTGGGGGGCGAACATATCATTTCGCCCCCCCCCCCCCCCCAATAATTCCGAAAATGAGGAATAAAAAAATAGAGTGATATAATGCCAAAGAGGGGGAAAGACACATTTATCAATAATTAATCTTCAAAATAGCCGTTTTTTAGTTTAAAAAGGACTGTAAATCTCTTTTTTTGCCGCGCGCTTCGCGCGCATACAGTTTCTCATATTGCAAGTTTCATTTGGATTGCGAGAACTCACCTTTTGAAATGTGTTGGGCAGCGTAATTTCTCAAACGCACACCTCAAACGAAGTTTATTAAACCCTCATCTATAGATAGCACACCGTCACAGGAAATAAAATAATCTCGGTACATATGCGCTGAACGCAAATCAAATTGGAATATCATGTCACCCCACATTTGAAAAAGTAGCAGATTGTCCCCCTCCCTTTTTCATTATGTATGTTTGGTTCCATACCTATATACTTCATATTACGTGAAATTTCTGTCTCAGGTGTGCACCAAATCGCACAATTTCACGCCCCAAAATACAAAAGCTCCCTACTGTGGGAGGGGGACACCCCCTCCCACACCTTCCCCCGCTCGGTCGCTTCGCTTCCTCGCAATGTCTCCCCTACACTTTTGAGAAATTGTTGACGCCCTTGCTTAGTTTCATGGGAGCCCAATGCCCTAGACTATATCGATGGCTCTATAGTATACATGATCACGTGGATCCAGCTCACGCAAGGCTCAGTCTTTTCCTCGCTATGCCCTTTAAAAATACGTTATGAGTAGGTTCACTATTTTATACAATGTTAACACCCATGCTAGGAGCAAATGTCTGAAATCTAAAAGCTTCCGGGGGCTCCACCCCCTGGACCCCCATTATTGTCCCCAAATGTGGGTGCCCCCCAAAGTCAGGTCTTCGAGCCATCAAGACACTTTTAATGAGCGCATAATAAAACTTCCGGGCATGCCAATGTGGGGCTTTTAGCTCTCTCAGTGGTCACTCTCGAAAAAAAATTCAAATTTCGCCCCCCCCCCCCCCCCCCCCCAATCTCAAAAACGGATCGACACCCCTGTGCTGAAATAAGGGCACAATTAAACTGTGGTTTTGACTAATAAAGCTTTGCCATGGAATTCCCCATTTTGTTACTTTTGGATGAAAACGTTCACAATTTGTCTTCATTTATACTCTTTATTGAGATGAAGATAAAAAAGGTCACATTTGTAATGAGAAATTATGCCATCTCATGAATATAGCGTTTTAGATTATGCTTATCAACATTTATATGGTTGAGTGGATGTTCCATTTTCGCTATTTTTGAAAACAGACCTTGGTGTGGTTAATTGACCGTGACAAGTCATGCATGAATGATTTCATCTGGATTTTATGTGAATATTGAAGAGGGTAATTTTATCTTTAATTTGATATACAATATCATATATTTTATCGTTGATGAATACGAAATATTTGGTCTCATACAAGTGTCCAGTTTCTTTTTTTGCGGAGTATATATCATCGGATAGGTATTAAAGGGGTAGTTTAGTTTTGGTAGAGAGGGCGCTGTACATCACAATTTTTTTGTGAGGTAATGAAAAACTGAGTGGCGAATTTGAGAGAACATGCAATTTTCATTTCATTTTCATTTCATTTCATTTATTTTGCAACTTCAAAACATAACATAAATACAAAACAATTATCTAACAACATATAATACAAATCATGAATATCACAATTGTGCTTAAGTACATTAAACAATTGTATAAAAAATAAGTAAATAAAGAATAACTATACAACATAATAGTATACAGTATAGTAGGAAAGTTGCATGGGAAGTCACAGTAAGCTGCAAGCTTGATAGCGTGACTCCCCAAAGAAAATTTAATGTAAGCTTAAATTATGTATATAACCTATGACATATGGGATAGAGAGAAAGAAAAGAAAGTAAGGAGAAGGAAGTGGTGCAAGTGCAAATAATTAAAGTACACGCTAACCCTTGAAAACCATATACTAATTTATACAAAATATAAGAATATCTAACAAATTACTCATTCAATTATACAAAATATCATTAAATTACAAAAACGCAAGTTCACTGCCATCGTAACACTATACATGGAATGAAACTTATATATATATCACTTTTGTATTTTATTTTAAATATTGATTCAGAACAATATCTTTTATCCTTCTTTTAAATGAATTTAGAAAGGTTATTTGTTTTATAAATTCAGGCAAAGTATTCCATATATCAGGCCCATGGTGTCGTATTGACTTATGAGCTAATACTATTTTAGGGTTATTCAAATGAATATTATGACATGTACGTGTTAAATGAGAGTGTATATTTTCATTTAAAACAAAATAATCATCAAAAACAGGGGGAAGTAATTTTTTAAAGTATTTAAACATAAATACCGCTATTTGTAATGTGTTAATATCATAAACTTTAAGAATATTCAATTGATAAAATAAACTATCTGTATGCGCTAAATAATATAAAGATTTAGTACAAATTCTGACTGCTTTCTTTTGTAAAAGAACAATTTTATCAAGATTTGTTTTACTACAATTTCCCCAAACAATATTGCAATAATTAATATACGGTAAAATAAGAGTATTATATAACATAACAAGAGAATGTTGTGAAAGTAAATATTTAGTTTTTATAAAGTATACCAATACCTTTCGCTATGAGTGATGTTATATAACAAACGTGTTGATTCCATGTTAAATGTTTATCGATAATAATACCAAGGAATTAAATGTGGGTTTTACTTTCTAATAATAAATCATCAATCTTAATGTTATATTGCGTTTGATTTTCCAAATATGAAGTTTGAAAATGTATAAAATTTGTCTTATTAATATTCAAAGATAACTTGTTGCATTTAAACCAGGAAGAAATTTTAATCAATTCTAAATTCAAAGTATGAATGAGTTCCAATAAATTTTTATGAGAAAATACAACATTTGTATCATCGGCAAACATAATATAAGAAGGAACAGAAGAGGAGTTAATAATATCATTTAAATAAATCAAAAATAACAAAGGTCCCAGTATGGATCCTTGAGGAACCCCACATTGAATATTTTGCATTGATGAACTTTTACCATCAATAAAAACAAATTGTTGCCGATTAAATAAATAACTTTTCAACCAAGATAATGCAATTCCCCTAATCCCATAATTGTGTAATTTATAAAATAAAATATTGTGATTAATAGTATCAAAGGCCTTGCTCAGGTCCATAAATATAGCAATAACATGTTCTTTATTGGATAATGAATCTATAATTTTATCTAACAATTGAGTAATTGCGAAATCAGTTGAATTTTTTTTTCTAAATCCAAACTGAGATAAGTTAAGTATATTATTGTTTAATAAAAATGAATCTAATCTAGTGTAAATTATCTTTTCTAAAATTTTAGAAATAACAGGGAGTAGCGATATTGGTCGATAATTAGTTATTTGTGTTCGATCATCTTTCTTATGGACAGGGATCACTTTCGCGATTTTTAACGAATCAGGACAAATTCCATTTATTAATGACAAATTAAATATATATTCTAAAGGGGATACAATATAATTAATTATTTTTTTCAAACATTTTATACTAATTCCATCGTATCCAAAAGATGTTTTTGATTGAAACGTTTTCACAATCCTTACAATTTCATCTTTATTGGTAGGATTTAGAAACATTGTATTTGGAGTAGGATCAAATAAATATTGAGAAAAATGATTATTATCAGAGTGTATTTTTGAGGCTAAATCAGGCCCAACATTAATAAAAAAATTATTAAACTCTTGTGCGATATCAAATGAATCAACAATTTCCTGGCCATTGATATTAAGAGAATCAATTTTACTATGCTGTTTATTTTTATTAATTAATTCCTTAATAACTTTCCAAGTTAAATTCATATCCCCTTTGGCTTTTTTCAATTCATCAAAATAGTACATTTTCTTAGAAGTTCGAATTAAACTAGTGAGCCTATTGCGATACTGTTTATACAAGTTATGATTTCTTTCAATTGGTTTCCGCATATAATTTTTATATAATTTATTACGAGTTTTTATAGAATTAAAAATTCCTTTTGTAATCCATGGATTTTTTATACCTTTTCTTTTACGTTTCAATTGTATTAATGGTATATTTTTATTATAATAATATATTATTTTATTTATAAACTTTTCGTAGGCTTTATTTATATCATTTTCACTAAATACATCCTGCCATTTCTCATTCATTAAATCTCTATTCAATGCCATTATTGTTTCATCATTTTCCTTTCTATACGTTAACTTACTAGCCGTACTCTTTGAATTAAATTTAAATTGGGAAGAAATGAGGAATATTGGCAAATGGTCGGATAAATCATAATAAAATATTCCAGTATTGGTTTCTTTATCAATGACATTAGTAAAAATATTATCAATGAGTGTTGCTGATACTGTTGTTATTCTTGTTGGTTTATTAATGCAAGGATGAAAAGCATATGAAGATAACAAATTAAGAAAGTTATTACTATTATTAGTAACGTTATGATTATCGTTATTTGTACTAATATTATTACCACTGTAAAAACCGTTATCAAAATAAAGAGAGTGTGTTAAATCAATATTATAATCACCCATTAAATAAACATGTTTATTTTCACGGGTCATTTTGTCTAATTCTTTATCAAAAAATTCTAAAAATGTATTTATATTATTACTTGGGGGTCTATATAATGTTCCTATTACAATATTGTTTCCATTTGTATTAATAATTTCTACAAATACATTGTCTATACCATCAACATCAAAATCATTTCTTAATACAAATTTCAAGTCAGTATGAATATATAATGCCACACCAACCCCTCTACCATCTTTTCTATCAATATGAATCATTTTATAATTTGGAATATTATAAATATCTGGAGAGTTAGAATGCAACCAAGTTTCAGAAATTCCAATGACAGAAAAATTAAAGTTTTTCATTAAATTCAAAAATGTTTCAAAAGAGTCAAAATGTTTATTAATACTTCTAGAATTAATATGCAGTAAGCTCAAATTATTATTATTATTATTTTTATCATCTATACGTTTATCGTCTTTAGAAAAGACCGCCAAAAAGTCCTGAACAGTGTAATATTGACAGCTATTAATTCCATTTTGATAATTCAATGAGTTTATATCAGGATCATTTAAAGTCATAATCGGGTATTTTGGGTCTATGTATAAACAAGGGCCAGGTGTACAAATTATACAATGAAAAAGGGAGGGTGCAAACTGAGTAGAGAATACAAAGAAAGATACATCTAAGAAACATAATACGTGAAAGCATGAGTAGTAACATGAACATAATTATAAAAAACAAATTGCAAGTCTCATATTTTTAGTCTCTTATTACATGGGTCCTAGTACATATCATCAATTTTGGAACCTTGTATACCCGTCAATTACCAGCCCGACACACCACTACGCGCAACTCCAGCGCGTGCCTCTATATTTACTACCCCTCGGCCGCGGGCCATCCACGCCCGAGCACCGGCCCCGAGCCCGCCGATCGCAACCATACCCATGTCCCTTCAATGTAGGTACATTAAAGGACCATAAGCACAATTATATACAACCGGCGAACCCAAAGTCAGCGCCAAACACGGGACAGCCCGAAGCCGGCTATTCCAACTATAGAACACGCACCAGAACCGCACGCGAGAGTGAGCCAGGCCGAGAACCAACATACCAAGTTCAACATACGGCAATCATGCCAAATAAAATAAAATAAATTACAACGAAACCGGGTCGGGTTATAACACAATAGCAATCAATGAAGGGTCGAGTTAATCTTACGTAACCTAACACAGTGATCAAACCAGACTCGTTATACAATAGATTACGGTTGATCAGCTGATCAAGTGTAAACAGTAATGGTATAGTGCAGTTCTAGTCAAACTAATTGTAAGTGACTAGCACTTGTAAATTGTCATTAAAACAAACAAGTATAATTCAAGTATACATTAAATAATTTTTAAAAAACATATAAACGTCTAAACGTCTAAATTACAAGGCTGCTTACATTACAAAAGCAGTCGTTATACTCAACAACATTCAAACTAAGTGTATTCCTTCTTTAAAAGTGTAATCTTTACTTTTCCAAATATTACACCTAATTTGCATTACCTCAAACAAATATATATATATATATTTCTTGAACTTAAAGCGTTCACGGAACCAAAACTGCACTATCCCTTTGATACATGAAAGTCAAATTTACTTTTTTGATTCATCAATGTAATATATAGTCAATAAATGTAAACAATTTTAGAAAACGCGCACATGTTTATCTTAGTCTTGTCTAAAAAACAAAACATAAGGCATTGGTAATATATAAAATAAAATCTATAATAACAACATAAGTGTAATAACTATGTCATCTTACATGTCTTAGCCGTGTCTAAAGCATTTTTCTCCAAAATTATTTACATACTTTTGTGCATAGACCTATATGATAGTCATTATCACTAACCTTTATACACTGCAAAAACGAGGGTGCCAAATTAACACCCGAGGGTGTTAAACTAACACCACTGGTATATATATCTGACAACACCGGGCTGGTGTTGTCAGACATAGACACCAGTGGGTGCCAATTTAACACCCTCGCCCTTGCAGTGTAAAATTAAATTAATTTAACACATTGCATATGCATCAGTTTAGGCATTCAAACGATGATTCGATAACGCTTAACTTTATCAAAATTATAAACTCTACGGCATTCATTCAATATGAACATTCAAATGTTTGATGCACAATACTTATAAACATCAAGTTTATGAGTGTATAATCAAGAATTATGTTTAAAATAAAAATCATCAATTACAATGCGTAAAGACTACAACGCTAGTATTTTCATATCCATAAAGGAAAATAGTTGCCCATAGTATAATTTTTAATATACATTATTTTTCACAAAGGCAAATCTTTTACTAAATTTCATATAGAAAGAGTTTAAATTATTTTCAAATTATTGAAATAATCATTTGTCTTGAACATAATGAGTGTCCACTAGACAAGCATTAAATAAAGGGTTGTATATTTCATATTGTATCATATCTTCGTGGTTAAAGCTAAACATATCCTAGATCTGCATTTAGAACGTATTAGTATCCATTATGAGTGTACAAAACTATAAATGCATAACACAAAATGGATGTATAAATTAGTATATCTTTATGTAAAATTCATTTTTGTTCTGGCATTGCAAGTACATCATAAGATACCATCATTATTCGCTTCGAAGTAAATGTAAGTGTAATTAACTGACTTATATAAAAGTTCTATATTTAATCATAAGTCATTACGATAGCATTCGTCAATAAACATCGTATGAATCGTAATCAATAATGTTTCTATGCATATCGTGGTATATCTTCATGATATCATGACAGTCTACTTTTGTCATATCTTCTGTTCAATTTTGCCATATTAAACACAACTTGGTTGTAATTTTAATCATGCCACAAAGTTAACTTGAGTTATTATATCGTCTAATCATATCTAATGATATTTCAATAATCAATGTTAATAATTCCACTTACTATTAGTGAATCTGGTCCTCATAAATGTGTGGCCATGGCATTGATCCAAGTCTCAATAATAAATCAATCCAGCTGGTATTATAGTGTAGGCAACTATAATATACTTTTTGAAGTTTTATAAATCAAAATTAAAATTAAGCCTGCCAGTGTAGAGGATAGGTGACTGCCTATTTACTCAAAATTGAATGGCACTCCACCGATCTGGCGCCACTTGCCTGCGAAGAATCTTAGCTTCGTTCCTTTATCATAAATCTGTTGGACTTCCTTATTCCATTTGCGCTTTTCTTCGAGATCGGTTGGGGTCAGATCATCCACGATGAAGTATTTCTCGGCCTTAAGCGTCTCCCGGGCACGGCGCATCACCTCCACTTTATCCCTGTAGGAAAGCAACTTGACGAGAATGTGTCGGGGCCTGCCTTCGATCTTTCTGCCGTCACGATGAGCTCGTTCAACTTTACTCGCTACGTTGAATTTCGTGCGCAGAATATCCTCAGCACGCCTGCGTTGCGATGTACACTAGCGAATGGGAAACTGTATGGCCAAGTATGCCCAAGTATGCCCAAAAGTCACACTGCCGTATAGCAGTAGTGACTTCACTAACCCCCGTTTTTTTTTGTAGGACTGTATATGACGTTAAATTAATCACTGTGTGTTTTTTTTTTTCTCACCTAACTTTGCAGATCGTGCTAGATGACAGGTTTAAAATCCTCCATTTGGAGGCGTCACGTTGCCCCTAGCTAAATTGAAATGGGCTACAATTTTATTCGTTGGTCCTGAACTGCACGTCAATCCAGCATCACCGCACACGTAATAATGGCGTTCACCGTGTAGCTAGCGCAAATTGTATTACGTCATCAATCATACGAACTTGTTTTGGTCGGAAGCAAGGCTCATCATCAACTGTTAAAACTGCAAAGTAAAAATGTATAATTTAATTTAATGTGTGTACGTTTTTTCATAAAAAATAAATATATTCCATCGTATTTTATTTAATTCTATTCAAAAATCAGTCGTTACAATTTTTAAATCCATATTCTTTAAAAGTTTGAAAAACAACAATTCGCAAGCAAAATACGGTAGTTTCATCTCAAGCGCACTCAGTGGCACACACTTTTTTTCCGATTTGACAGGCATACAATAATGTGCGTAAGTAATTTACAACGTATCAATTCATGGCTGGACGAAGACTACCTAACGAAAGGTCATTTCAGCAACACACTTTTCACGGTACTTCCGTCGCAAGCGTGTGCGATGATCAGCGCTCGACGCGACTGCATGGCAAATGAACGTGAAATATTGGCTGATTCATAGCAAGAAAAGTGGGTAAGTATCAAAAACACATCTTTCAATGATTTAATTTCACCTTATAGATTACAAATGTCATGTCATAAGTGGAATGAATGAACGGGGAGAAACCCTACCTTACGTTTTGATGTAGGTGGGGATGTGGGTACCTGTATAGGTACCCACATGTAATGGGGATGATCCTCAGCGGTCCCGATGCAGTCTTCCCGTTGCCCTTGTGGAACCTCCGAAATCCCCACCAGCCTGATGTTGTTCCTCCTAGAAAATCTCTCACTCTTGTTGGCAGCTGCGGTGTTTTTGCCCACCAGGAGTCGCAACTCATTCAGCTCGGTCTCCATACCTTCTACCCTTTTTTCCAACTTTGATTGAGTTTGCACGATTTCGTCGATTCGCTGACGTTCAAACTCAAGAGATGCGCCAAGCCGCTTTTCCAGGTCATCGAGCTTGGCAATGAAGCTTTCGACTGCACTGCGGATCATCTTCTCAAACTTTTCGGCCGATTGTTCAAAGAAAGCTTCCATCTTCAGACTCAGAGCGGAAGCATCCAACTGTGTAGTCGGGCATGCTGGGACGTCGTGGTCGGCCATGTTGGAACTTATGTCGCTCCCGTCTTGTTCCACGTCAGTGGGCTGCCTCTCCCGGGGTTCGGGCGTAGCAGTTACCGGGCTCAGCGGGCATGGCGGGAGGCTACGTGCGTTCAAATTTGGCGGGCTTTGCGTATGTGTAGCTGGTCTCCGTGTAGTAGCCGAATTCGATGCATGGGTTTTTGGTTTATTCATAGCTACCGTTCTTTTAGGTTGCTGTTGTTTTTGATGATCCATTTCCAAGCTCAAGATAGTAACAATTTTTAATGTAGATTCAGTGGGTCGAAAAACAATTTCTTTAGGTCCCAATTTCAGTAAAATAGTGTCCGTTTTCGAGACGTGCAAAAAAGATGTTACTACTCAAGAAACGCCCTCATCGATTTTAATGGCAGAATAAACTTTATTTGGTCAAAATCGACCCAGAAACAGCTGAAATATCAATAAATATATCTGATCTTATAATTATTTGGGCCCAAATAATTAGATGATTTTTAGAAAAAATAAAAAAATGCTTGCACTTTTTCACAAATTTTCAAAAGTGTTTTTTAAATAGATGTTGATGATCTCGCTATTTAATCATTATATCAATACAACATCACATGCATAATTTTGTATGAAAATGATTGAAACCAATGCCTTTTTAAAAAGCGCCCTCTTGTGTTTTAATGACTCTGATAACAGGCTTTTTACTTAGACGTTTGTAATTTTGTATACCTTTCGAGCATGGTGGAGTTATAACTATTAGTTTATAATGTTACTGTGCAGGTTTTGGCTACTAAAGTTCAGCCTTACCAAAACTAAACTACCCCTTTAAAGTACTCTATCTGAAAATAAAATAAAAACAAAATCGATATTTAACGATAATATCGGCCAATTTGCCCTTTTAATTGCCCAGCGACGGTATACAGCATAAATTATAGTTCAAAATAATACAGATATAATTATGTTTTAAAGTGATCCAAGTAAAGTGTCTAACTCCACGAAAATTACTTGGAGCTTCCTCAGTTCTCTTCTGCCGTGTTGTTTAGCTTATGGTAAGAGAAGAATATAATAGGGTTAGATTTTTTCAAATGTCCCTTCAGTATAAAGATAATAATCATTGAAAATCATAATTTCAAAAGCGTTAGCCAACACTTTTGGTAAAACGTACACTTGCCGTAGTTGAACACGCCCGGCCGCGGCCGACGGCGCGCCACGCGATCACGGACTCTGGCCTGCGGAGTAGCCGAAACCTTCGGCAGCACGACCAGTCGTTGAGCTGAGCGCGCGCAACTTCTGTACCGTCTGTATACACGGGTGCGGATATCGTCAAACGGACGGTTATTATTGCAACAAATCTACGGCAGGCCATCAGTATTCGGTGATAAACTATGAACTCAATATTCGTTTTTTTCACTATAGGTAAACAGTGGACGTTTTCTTTCAAACTTTCCCAAATCTTCTAATTGTATTTTACAATGATATTGATACAGGATTGAATCTTAAATGTCATTTTGTGCAATATCTGACACTCTACATGGATCATTTTAACATTTTATCCCAAACTAACATTAACATAACTTTTAATAATATACTCGATTTACATAGCTAGTTTGAAGCGGTTTACAATGATATTATATCCCGGTCATAGTATACAATGCAAAATCAGCACACATTGTGTGCACCATCTCAACTCCCTGGGTAGAAATCCTTATATACAATGCTCATGGGCATTGTGAAGATGGCTTTCACCCCTATGACTAGTGAGCAGCAATGTGGATCAATTGTCTTGCTGAACAACAAACGCGATGGGTATACTCCGGGTTCGAACCAAAGGGATTTCCCGCTTAAAGCGAGCGCTCTACCAATCTTCCAACACTACATCCATATTACAAATAATCAGCCCTCATATTATAAATATTAGCCCTCGAAAATGATACAAAACGTTCAGTCATTGTAACCTAGATGTTAACACAAATCATCTTATTGCTAAATGGACTTACCTTCATGAGTTAATAAACTTGATCTTCATACACTAC
Organism: Echinarachnius parma; assembly: GCA_037951105.1. Classification (NCBI taxonomy): domain Eukaryota; kingdom Metazoa; phylum Echinodermata; class Echinoidea; order Clypeasteroida; family Echinarachniidae; genus Echinarachnius; species Echinarachnius parma. Next base: position 160,750 of record JBAMJV010004099.1, read on the forward strand.
TGGTTAAAGTTGCAATGTTGAAAAAAACATATTGCGTTATCTTTCGGTACACCAGCACAGTATAGTGATCTGCTTCCTCATTTGTTCAGTAACGTATGAATACTTCCCTGCATGTACGTAGATGACAATTGATTCATTGTTAAAAATGGTTTTAGTTTCGATGGTTTTTATGAACAGAAATATATTTATTAGCTTTTTAAAGGAAATTTTGACTTGGTAACATTGCCCAAATCCTCAAAACTTACTTGGAACTCTAGTGGTTCTCTCATACCTTATCATGCATATCATATTCAAATTAACAATAACAGCACGGGACAGGTTCCGGTTTTTCAGATTTCCATTTCGTTTAAAAGATACTTACAATTGAAGTGTTCAGATATGAAATTGTCTACGGGATAATATTAATGCCGAGTACAAAGTAAATACAATGAGTTAGTGAATAGCACTTTGCATTTTTACTCATATTTTAGCCAAAAAAACATCCAATTAACGTGAAATGTCCACACATTACTTTGTGGACATGTCAGAGCACTCCAATACACATTTTGTTAATCACCCATCACTTTTTGCACTTGCCAACACTCTTGTAGACACTTTTCCTTTAAAGTTTAAAAATTGTCATACGTCCGAGCAAGAAGAGCTTATGCAATTTGTTATCAAATGATGATCAGATGAGTCACTAAATAACTTACATCATACATATATGTTCACACACACACGCACGCGAAAAAACACGCACACACACACAATTACGCGTGTACACATACACACACACACACACGCACACACACACACACACACACACACACGCACATGTCCTCACATACCCAATACTACACACACACACTATATATATAACAAACACACTCACACAAACTCTACATCCACCAGGAATTGATATCACATTCTTTGTGTATCAATATTAAGCATGGGCGTAGCGAGTTACGTAATACCTATTCAACTGGGGGGATGTAATCCGATGAATGAATAGATCATCCCCCCACTTGAATGGGTATCAATGTCATGTCTACGCCCGTGATATTAAGTACTGTTCGTAATGTTTCAAAATACATTTAAAGGGATCTATTAACATTGTCAACATCCACATCACTAACTGAAAGCTCCAGTGGTTCTCTCATACCTTGTTGCATTCGTGTTATCAATAGAAGCAGGGAACAGGTTTTGGTTTTCCGAATTTCCCTTTCGTTAAGCCCGGCGCAGACAGAGCCGACTCGACCCGATCCGACTGGTTTCAATCAGGCTAGAGGTGGGCCCGGTCGGTCGGATCCGTTTCATCGTGTTGAATCGGCCCCAACTGGCATCCGACTGTCTCTCGACTGGCAAAATGTGTGTCGCGAGGCACTGAAAACTGAGCCGATCCGAATGAAAACCAGTCGAATCGGGTCGAGTCGGCTCTGTCTGCGCCGGGCATTAGAAAGATAGTTTACGATCGATTGATTGAAGTATTCTGATTTGTTATTATTCATTGCTATGGAAAGTTATTACTGTGTACAAAGTCAGTGCAATAAGATAGCGAAGATCAATTTGCATTTTCACTCATTATGTCATATAACATTCATCTACCATATATTACAATGTTCACGCATCACTTAGTGGACACATACAAAACAACGTACATGTGTATATAAACTTATTTACACTATTTTCCTACTTTATAATGACATTTTACTTTTCATTCTAAAAAAAAAAAAAAATATATATATATATATATATATATACATGAAACAAAGACTTGAACTATTCAGCGTAATAAGCTGGTGTTAATTCTTATATTCGTCTATACAGTATTATATACCGGTACAATAAACCATACCCGCTCCCGTGGATATACCAACATCATTATTTATAACATGGTTTATCAAAAAGCAGTGCTTATAATTATGATATGCGTTACTACTTACTTGTCACATATTCAAATCACATCATAAAAATAACAAAATAAAGCGTAACTAAGTACATGTGTAGCTTTATATACAACTCGAGTACTACTCGAGTATATAATTATTAAAATATTACATTATTAAAAACAATAAGATTAATAACCTTACTGCGATAACATATGGCAAAATAATCATGAATACATCAAACATTTACATAAAGACCCCTCATTCACCAGCTATTACATTTTAACCACATAACCAATATGAATTGATATCACATTCTTTGTGTATCAATATTAAAGGGAGAGATCCACTTTTGCAAGCCAAAATTCAAAAGTTGCGAGGTTATTGTCTTATATGAAAGGAAATGTCATTTAATAGCATGCCTGAAAAAATTAGGGCTTGAAATCTCTTTTTCGTGGAGTTATAGACCTAAAACTGAATAAACTGAGGGACGTCGGTTAATTATGTACATACGTATTTTTGGCCGGTGAGTAAGTTCGTACATAGATTTCACGGAATGCCAGATCGGTATGCATGACCCCTAAGTGACCCCCGCTAGCTACGTGAGCCGCGCATAAGTACTAATGTGTGAGCGTTTACCAAGCAAAATACCCAAACTTCGCTTAAACTGACTACATGTAATTATATATTCTTTCTTTTTGAGATCCTTTTCCGTGACATACGTTAACAAATGTCGGCTTCACAATACCTTTACGAGAATTAGTACTATATTGTTGTAATATTATGCTAAATCAGTTGAACTCCTTTATTGACCGATATATAGTTTAAATGGAGGGACGCATTCGTTTTTCATTCGTAGAATCCAAATTAAAGGGCTGTTCGCTCTGATTTTTTTTTTGCGTGTTACATTGATCCCCATCCGTCAACTGAAAGCTGTTCAGACGTTTTGTAAAAGTGGATCTGTCCCTTTAAGTAATGTTTGTAATGTTTCAAAATACATTTAAAGGGATCTATTAACATTGTCAACATCCACATCAGTAACTGAGAGCTCCAGTGGTTCTCTCATGCCTTGTTACATTCGTGTTATCGATAGAAGCAGGGAACAGGTTTTGGTTTTTCCGAATTTCCCTTTCGTTAGAAAGATAGTTTACGATTGAAGTATTCTGATTTGTTATTAATTATTGCTATGGAAAGTTATTACTGTATACAAAGTCAGTGCAATAAGATAGCAAAGATCACTTTGCATTTTCACTCATTATGTCAAATAACGCATTCATCTACCATATATTACAATTTTCACGCATTAATTAGTGGACACATCAGATCACGATACATATTTTATCAACCATTCGCCACTTTTTGCACATCCAACAAAGTTACTAGATCCCTTTAACTAAGGTAAAGCAACAACGACATGGAAACAGATTGGGTAAAAAACCTAACGAAACAAAAAGTGAAAGCAATTTATTACAATCTATGTACTGTATCTATAGGCGGAATCTTGCTTGATTGCGACCATGGATGTAAAAGGCGGCGGCGGGGGCTAGGAAGTGCATCCCAAAGAGTTTTGAAAATGCGATATTCGGCACAAATGCACCTCAAGTACGGGCAAATCTATTTCATTTTCAAGAGCATTTGCTCATAACATAGCCACATCTATTGCATGGTCACGTGGCTCAAATGGAGTCAGTAATACTAGCCGTCGGTCCCGTGGTTCAATTGGAGTCACGTAATAGTCACAATTGGTCACGCGGTTCGCTGGAGTCAAGTTATATACGATACTCATCATTGTTCAAGTTGTTCGTTGGAGTCGCGTAATACTCGTCATTGGTCATGATGTTGCATTGGAGTCAAGTAACAGTCTTCTTATTCTTCCAATTTCAGTCCTCTGGGTAGAGTATTGACGTATAGTCATCATTGGTCTCGCGGTTTGATGGAGTTTCGTAGTACTAATTGGTCACGTGGCTCGATTGGAGTCAAGTAATATTGATATATTGGTCACGTGGTTCGTTGGAGTCGAGTAATACTGGTCATTGGTCAGGTGGTTCGATTGGAGTCAAGTAATAGTCATCATTGGTCAAGTGATCGTTGGAGTCGAGTTATACTCGTCATTGATCACGATGTTATATTGGAGTCAAGTAGTAGTCATCATTGGGCTCGCGGTTCGTAATTGGAGTCAAGTTATCGTCATCATTGGTCTCGCGGTTTGTTGGAGTCAAGTAGTCGTCACCATTCGTCTCGCCGTTCGTTGGAATGAAGTAATAGTCATCTTTGGTCACGTGGTCTGGTAGAGTCGTATAATCGTGTAGATCATCATCTTTCGCAAAGCTAGTGAGTCTGGCATTTCCCAACTGCTGCAGACTGACTTCATACTCAACATCACCTTTGTCGCCGACAATGCTTTCGTATAGCGGGTCATCGATTAGAGTGTGAGGCAATGCTTGTAATCGAATGCTGTTTTCCGTTACTGCCTCCTTCTGAGAAGGGCGCGACTGGCTTCCTTCCTCCTGTTGGTTGCCATGGTTATTGGGCACCGCGTTCAGTTCTTGGTAACTTTTATTTCCGTGGACTTCAGTGGGTGTTTCGTAGTCGTCACCTTTAGTCTTCGATTGTTCATTCTCCTGGTCGGTCTGAGTTGGATTAGACGGTTCCATGGGCGTTGCAGTTTTAGACCTGAACATTTGAATAAAAGGCAAAACATAATTATTTGCAATCGAAACTTAGTATAGTACATTTATAAGCAGTTAAAAACGATATCAAATTTGGGCCATACAAAAACAATGGCTCTAAAAAGAAATTAATTATAAACAGAAGTAGGCTAAAAAGCAAAATTACATCCATCATCTGTCTTTTTCTTTCAAAATGATGTAAACATATTCTCTGGTGTGTGGCCGTTCTTTATTGTTTTATAATGCTTTATAGCTTGAATTATGTGAATTTGATGATGCTTGTATGAATATATGGAAGTTGGGTATAATACAGGCTGATTACTTAATTGCCTTTAATTTATGTTTTGCTTTTTCAATATATCTTGATACAACAATATTTGTATTACAATTTAGAACGACATTAAAATCAATTTAAAGTTTATTACTTGACCCTAAACCACACTCAGATATTAGAAAAAACACAATTTTGAATAATTGCGCTCTCTCTATGTAAACAAAAAATAATGATTTACGAACCTATAATGCCTGTATAGCAGCAAAGAAGCTAATAGGAATATAACGACGGCCGTGACGACAATGACCACGACAATGATGGTGGTGGTTCCAGATGATACTGCTGGGACATCGCTTGGTGGAGGCGCAGTTGCATTTGACATCATTTCTATACCAAATAAACAAAGTTAAAGAAAGTAATTTTTTACCATTAAGTGAACATAAACATAAGAATTAGCGTTCTATACTTTTGATCACAATATAAATACCAATGCAGACGAACTTTCATATCGAACATAAACATCATTGGAACACTAATATGAACAATGCCATAAATATGTTAAATTCTAATCGGAATCTCAAATTCTATTTAAGAGAAGCATGTGGCTTTTGTACAGCTGTTCAAACAGATACAACACTTACATAATTATAAAGATACTTTTTGTTCCCCGTAATCTAATTATGTTTTTATATTCAAATGTACACATTGAAATATTTGCAGGCAAGGTCAAGTTCAGTAAAATATTCCATAACAGTTCATAGTGATTAAGGATTAAAGTTGAAAGAAAATCACCCTGTTACAGAATAAACCGGATTGTAAAACTGTTTTTATGCATTAACAATACAAAACGACGCCGTACATAGATGGATCTGTGACTGCTTTACTAATTTAAGCATTTCTGAGACTCAAATTTGTACATGTAAACACAACAACAAAAGTAACCCCCCCCCCCCCCCCCCCCCCCAAACAAAATAGCGTAACTTTTTAACAAATAGGGTTTGAGCAACATAACTTGGCAGGAATGTTTCTAAACTTATTGGCTAACGTCTCCGTGAAAATGAACTTGATCCGCCATGCCATGCATGAGTGAGCACACATTAAAGGCAAAATGTCACTTTTCAAAAGTCACAAGAGTCAAAAAGTGACAAAAGAGTAAAAAAACACCCCAGGGACACTCTCATACCTGAAACGAGGAGAGAGCGTATTATTACCTAACGTCAGCTGTTTACTGATGGCGGTACTCTCTGCTCTGTCGCCACCAATGCCCACAAAAGACCTGACTGCAATGGTGTACAGGACATTCTCCGTCAGACTAGGAAGAGTTGTCGATGTTTGGTTTGCGGGTATAACTGCCCAAGTGCCATTGTCCAGGTTGACCTCATACCCATGCCATGTTCCAGAGGAAGGCGAGTCAAATGTCACAAGAGCGGCGTTGTTCGGACTTGGTTGAAGCTTGAGATTCCGCGGGGGGTTGGGGGCTGACAAGATGTTTAAAGAAAAAACAACGAGGAATGTGATATTTAGGGGGTTAAGGAATATCACTTATGAATTGAATAGTCAACAACGCTGGTTTTATATTTAGCAAATAAAGATTTATCTGACGTGACGTAGCTAGGAAGGGCGTCAGATAAGATTCATTTTAAAATGGTAAAATAATTATTTCGAAATTTACCTTTAAAAAATCAACCCCCACCCGAAAAATACCCTACGCTATAGGCCACTACAGCGGTGTAGCTAGTATTTTCCAGTTGATGTGTGTCTGTGGGGGAGGAGGAGGAGGGGGCACCAAGGGCCCTTGCATTGCCAAGAGGGAGCACATATTTTTTACCTGAAACGCTAACAAACACAATTATCCAAACCAGTTAGGCTATGGTCACAACCCCAAAAAGTAGCCTGCTCGGCGCCCGGGCACCGGTGGCCGCCCAGGCACCGCTGGTTTTTAGGCATCGCTCGGTCGCCGCTGAAGTTTTAGCGCGGAGTTAAAATCTGGGCGGCGCCTGCTCACTTTTCACTCGCCGCCCAAAATACGCTCGGTGCCCGGGCGGCGACCTAATCGAGCGGTCGCCGTCGAGCGATTCAGGTCAAGAATAGGTCAAAGGCTGCCGAGCGGTCGCCACTGTCGGTCACCGGGCGGCGAGTTCGAAATTGGTAGGCGTCCGGGCGTCCGATTGACCGCGGCGTCTGCCCAATACGTAGGCGCTCTACAAAACAGCTCATTTCTATCCGAAGTTTCACTGGAATATGCCGAAAGCACGCAAGAACACCAAGGGGCAAGCGGGGTACAGAGGCAAGGCAGCCGCTACCAGGATCCCCCCCCCCCCCCCCCAACAGAAGAAAGAGGCAGCTGCAGCCCCGGCAGAAGAGGACACGGATAGCGTCATGGAGGACAGGAAGGACAGGGACAGCCACTTTGGGGCGGATGAGGACCTACCTTGCAGCCAACAGTCATTCCAAGAAGAGAAGATAGCCCAGTTATTCGAGGACAACCCATTATTTTATGACATGGGGGACAACGAGTACAAGAATACGGTGAAGAGGAGACACCTGCTGGGGGAGCTCGCCAAGTCTCTTGGGTTCGAAGGTAACGGGTATCAACGGCATCATAGACCTTGTTGACCTCTCAGATGCAGAGCAAAGTGATGTTGTTGATGACCAGCCTGTATAAACCACATATATACCCAGGTTGCCCGTGAGAAATTCCCGGTGGAGCCCGGCGGGCCGCCGCCGGTACGCCTACTGGACACCCGCCGATTTCTTAAAAATCAGCCAGTGGCCGGTGGGAGACCGCCCGGGAATCGGTGGGTCATCGGTCGGCCACTGCCGGGACGCCACGCGGAGAAACTCCCCGATTCCGCCCAGTTTTGACCTAAAATCGTCCGGTGACCGACGGGACATCGACAGGGCACCGCCCAGGCATCGCTGGGGCTCTACAGCCTGCTCGACTTCTCCAACAAATCGTGGAGAGATGCCTAAATTCCAGCGGCGACCGGGCAGGCTACAAATCGGTCGGTCGCCGCTCTGAGTTGTGACCATAGCCTAGGTGCCCTAAATTATTGAGTGATGATTATTAAGTGATGAATTTTTTGCGATTATGTTTCTCCGATCCGTCGGCATCAAATCTGGTTGTAATGTAAAATTTTCTAAATCATGTTTCTCGAAAAAAAAAAAATTACGAATGAATAAACCATCGATGCCTAACGTATTCTGTGTACAACATCATTCAGAATGAAATTCTTAAGAAGGTCACCCAATGTAATTGTATTTCTATTTGGATGTTCAGTCATGTACATGACTGTATTTTAACTATTTTGACTATTATCATGTATATATTTTACTTTGTAAATGACTGTACAATTCAGCTTAGGCTACGAGAATATCACTTTGAATAAACCTTTATTGCCATGAATTGATCTATCAGTAGCACCCGCTGTAGAGGAGACATAACTGAGCGCGCTTCCATAGTTCGAAAGTCTGACATGATTAGGCTGTACCACCAGGTGCACCAGACAATGCAAACCGACAAGGACTTACCAACTCTGTGTACGATAGCATTCAGAATGGTACTCGGAGCGGAGCTGAGGGAGCTGAGGGCAATCGTTGCCTGCAGAAGGTTCCCGCTGCAATTGCGACTAGCG